>WNGS01007752.1:14867-36196 GCA_020271785.1 Procambarus virginalis
AGGACAAAGAAATAAACACACACACACACACCTAAGGCAAGAAACACAAGGCGTTAATAACAAAAAACAGAACCACACAGGGAACTGAAAATACAGAAAACAAAAAGCACAAAACATGTAAACGACCAAAAGGCCGTAAGGACACAAGTTCATAAAATAAACGATCACCACACGAAACACACCACTACAGCAGCATAATTGTACAACCAGCCACACATAAGACACACAAAGCTGCAGGTATAGACCCACACCCAACCACACAGCCAATCACACAGAACACCCAAAAGTTAAACAGGAGGATATTTCTCAGGGTACGTATACTGCGGATACCTCCGCTTATAAGCCTCCCATACCAAATACAGTTCCGTAGAGGCACGGCCCTCATGAACTCGCGGGTTCTCCATATATTCGGGGATCACCACATCCAGTGGAAGCGGGCGCCACCGACCCGTCACGAAAGGCAGGGGCATAGGCAGGGGCCGCCCAATTGGCCCCACACGAGGGCACGCACTTCGTTCTACGCCGGGCATCGCACCGAGCCCCGCGGAGGGTGGCCCCGCAGGCGCCTCAGGGCCTCCGCCAACCGTAACAGCAGCAGAGTCCCCCCGTCGCACATCCTTCGACAACACCACGACGAGGTCGCGGTCACCAGGGGCAACCGCCCACTTAGGAGAGCCACCAGCAGGGGGCACAGTGTCCAACACAGAATGCACCACAGGAGGCAGCACAACGTCGCCCACAGCATCATCATCCATGGCATCATGCTCCTCTGCCCACGTCCGGCGAGGTGACGCATCCCGAGCCGAACGATGACGCTTAGAAATAGGCCGTTGATCCTCGGAACTGTCACCCCCTACAAGCGGTGCCCCAGAAGAAACATCGGCAGGCGGCCCCAAAGCCGGGACAGCACGACCACTCAGAACAGCAGCCTCAATGACGCGGGGCAAAAAGTGACTACCATCCAAGGAGACCGGATTCGGAGAAGGAAGAGACACAGCAGGCAGAAGGGTAAACTCCAGCACACGGGAGGCATCCAGCGAGGGCGACGGAACCGGCAGAGGAGAAAAGGCACGCGTCGACGAGGAAACTGCCAGAGGCGACGAGGCAGAGGGCGTGGGTGAATTCACACACACCACCACCCCGACAGCCCCTGGAAGCACACATTCGTCTGCAGGAGATGCAGGCACCACCCCTACAGCATCATCCATGGCCACCACGGAAGCAACCGGATGCGGATGCACCTCAGCATCCACCGAACGGCAAAGGTCCGAAGCAGGTGCCCCTAGGTCCCCAGAGCTCACCGGTGGGGTAGACAAACCAGGGTCAGACAGATCAGGGCCAGACGGAGCGACAGCTGAAACCGCCGCAGGAACCACACCAGGCACCTGCACAGAGCGAGGATCTACCGGGGAATCCCCACGCACAGACAAGCGGGGAAAGTCAGCCTCCAGGAAGACCGAAGGGGCCTCAGCACGAGGAGCACGCAACCAGCCACTACGTGGCCCTCAGCATCACACCGGAAACATGCGCAGGTTTGACCTTGATAAAAGATCCGCATAGAGAGCCCACAAAACGAAACCCTGGAAGGAATAGGGCTCGTGATCCGTGTGACGAGCATGCGTGCACCCAGCTGGACCCCTTTCAGCCGGCTCGCACTCAAAACTTTGAACCGTTGTTTATGCGGTTTGGTGCACCACTGCACCAAACCGCATAAACAACGACATGAGTTCCGCCTCGGGGAAGGTCACCGGCACGCCGTGAACACTCACAAACGTCAAGGGCCCCCAGGGATCCGAGATCTCCACAGACACCGCCGAAGTCGGAATTGGAAGCGAGCGTGCATCCCAGGGAGCCACAAATTCCTGGTAAACAGGTGACGTGGCAAACGACACCGCAACACGGGTAGGCGATATCTTCTCTAGTCCCAAGAGATCGGAGATGTCGACACAGAGCACGTCCAGGAGAGCAATCTCCACAATGGGCCAGTCCACAGCAGCAGAAAAATCCATCTGTATAGTATCCCCCGTTGAATACGGCTACCACCAGCCACTTCCATACCGCCAAGCGGAGCCCTGACTAGCGGGCGCTCCACACCTCCCACAGCAAACCACCACTCAGCAACAGCAAACGACCACAAGGAAGCCCTTGTTATGGTTTGCCAGAGTACCCACCCCTAGCTCGGCCAGCGAGGTGTTTTGGGCAGTTAGAGACCAGCTTGCATAGAGGTAAGGTGACCAGCCAACTTTCCCCCGATTTTCACCCTGGTAGGTGCCAGTCACTATCAGGGTGCATCCATCTGAGTTGAGAAGGTGAGAGTTCAGTTATGCATTGTCTTAAACCAGAAGTGTGTCTTAGTGGTGACGAGCTAGTGGAGTCTGAACCATTTAGCCATGTATGGTGTGGGCGTGTATGGAGTGGGTGATTGTCTCTACACTGGCAGACACAAATACTTGGAAGAGGTGCATGGATGCCTCGTTCTTTCTCCAACATTTTACTCCTTGCCTCCGCTAATGGCTCCCTCGCCCCTAGCTCCCTGATTCATGGATCCCTGAATTCTGGTTCCCAGACTCCTGTCCTCCTGACTACTAGCATACTAACATCTGGCTTCCAACTCCTGTCCTCCTGACTACTGGCATACTAGGCATACTAACATCTGTCTCCCAGACGCGTGTCCCCTGATTACTGGCATACTAACATCTGGCTCCCAGACCCCTGTCTTCCTGCTACTAACATACTAACGTCTGGCTCCCAACTCCTCTCCTCCTGTCTACTGGCATACTAACATCTGGCTTCCTGATACCCTCACTCTAGCGCACCGGCTCCTTTACTACTTGCTTATAACTCTTGATTTCCTAACTTTTGGCTTAGTAGCTAAAACCTAAAACCTCCGAACCCATAACTTTTTAACACCGCTGATCGTCCAGTTCCCTAAAACTTCTAATCACACAACTTAATATCTCTGATCGATTAACTGCCTGAAAAGTCTGATCTCGTAGCTCCATAGAGCCTCTAATTCATAAAAATCCTATTTCAACTTTTTTAATGATACTTGGGCCGATAACTTATCGGCCCGAGACATCGCTGCATATTACTGTATTAGGATAAAACCAAAATATGGTAAAAATACTTGGGTCTTCAAGAGGATGTTTCAGGGGGTATAGGGACAGTGTTTCTCGAGATGTTCTGGCTGTGGGCTAATGTGGTTTAAGTCAATTATTTGTTTTTAAAGCAAGTGGACTATATACCTGGTTGAAAACCTGGTTGATGGGGTTCTGGGAGTTCTTCTACTCCCCAAGCCGGCCCGAGCCAGGCTTGACTTGTGAGAGTTTGGTCCACTAGGCTGTTGCTTGGAGCGGCCCGCAGGCCCACATACCCACCACAGCCCGGTTGGTCCGGCACTCCTTGGAGGANTATATATGGCATGTCAAACGCCTCGTCAGCTTGGTCGACGTCATACCTATGTACTTAGAGTGAAGGTTACATCCTTCGTGGGGGCAAGTGACATGTATACAACGCTTGACTGCTGTAGAGGGTTCTCTGTCGGCTTCGGCTGTTTTTGAAAGGAGTTCGGAAGTCTTCTTGGTTTTATAGAATATTGTCAGATTATGTTTGTGGTTAGAGTAGTGCTTTTACTCCTTACGGATTATTTCTTCATTATTCTTTCCTCTTTTGTATGTTCACTGTACATGATTGATTTGTAATATAATTTTATTGGAGGTATGGTGGTTTCTGTTCTAGGTTCTGGATTATACCAACGGTCCAAGTGTCTTCTTATAGCAGCGTTTATTTCGCGTTGCTATATCCATTGTTCACCAATACTGAGTTACTCTTTCAAACTCTCTACTCACGTTGCTCCATTCAGAGCAGTGGGTAAGCGCTCGACGAATATAAGCATTGAGAACACTGGCTTTGTATCTTTGGGGGCACTCACTTCGACCGTTCAGGCATAATCCTATGTTGCTGGGCTTGGTATATACGTTGGTGCTTAAAGAGGTTCCTGTTTTTGTTATTAGTACATCCAAGAATGGCAGACTGTTATTTCACTATTTTCATGTGTAAATCGGAGTACTGACTCTCTCTCTAGATGTCTTTTTAGGTCAATTAGTTCATCTGAGTCTTTTACTATTACGAATATGTCATCTACATAACAGCAATATAAAGATGTTGTTTTTGTCTGCTAATGAAGACCCTGTCTTCGATGGTTCCCATGTAAAAATTAGCAAAAAAACTCCTAAGGGAGGGCCCATGCTACTCCGTCTATTTGTAAATACATGTCTCCTTGTGGACTGATGAAAAGGGGCTTCCTTTGTATATGCTTCGAGAAGACTCTTCAAGTGTGGCTCAGGTATGTCTAATTTGGGGGTGCTCTCGTCTCTGTATACTCTGTCAAGTATCATTCCTATGGTTTGTGTCGACTGGGACGTTGGTAAATACGGATTCCACGTCCAGGGAAGCAATGATTCCATCGGGCTGGGTAGATTTGAAAAATTCTAGGAATCTGCTGATGATTGTAGGACTATACTTACTTGGAGTGTTATGGAGTAGGAGTTTTATTTGAGTTTTTGCCAGGTGGATAAGTTGGAGTTGGTATTTGATGATTATAGGGCGTAGTGGGTTACCTGGTTTATGTGTCTTAACATTGCCGTAGGCATATCCTAAGCCATAGTCGCCTTGAAGTGTTATTGAAATGCACACTACCTTTCTTTGCGTTGATTGGCAGTAATTGTTTTGTTTACTTTCCGCTTAAGGTCTTCCACAGGGTTCCTCGTGATTCGTTGAAATTTGGAGTCATCATTAAGGATATCGCTAATTTTGTTCATGTATTCTTGTGTAGGAATCAATACATATGCTGTGTGTGGTCGGCGCTTTTCTTATTGTTACGTCTTTCGATTTTTTAGTTGGTTTTGCTGCTTCTTTGATCGTGGGGTTAAGATTGTAGATGAATATGTTCCTCGTTTTCCCACCGCTTCTGTTAGTTAGTTCAGCCTGAAGTGTGTCCGTGGTGATGAATTTTTGTGGTTGTCTTCTAGCTTATGGATGTCGTCCAGAAGCATTTCGATTTCCAGGCGTTTTTGATGCATCTTTGGTTTAGATATGAATTGACAATTTAGTCCAATTTATATATATATATATATATATATATATATTATATATATATATATATATATATATATATTTATATATATATATATATATATATATATATATATATATATATATATATATATATATATATATATATATATATATATATATGTGTGTGTGTGTGAGAAAGCTGCATAAACGCGCAAGCCATATATCACTAAGAACTCTTGACCCGGCCAGGATTCGAACCCATGCCGTCCAGGATCACCCCTAAACGTACACAGTACCGTGACCACCGCACCAATGATCGTCTAATAGAAGTCTATATATTTGATATATGGCTTGCGCGTTCATGCAGCTTTCTCACATATATATATATATATATATATATATATATATATATATATATATATATATATATATATATATATATATATATATATATATATATTTATATATATATATATATATATATATATATATATATATATATATATATTATATATATATATATATATATATATATATATATACCAAGACGATCATTGGTGCGGTGGTGACGGTACTGTGTACGTTTAGGGGTGATCCTGGACGGCATGGGTTCGAATCCTGGCCGGGTCAAAGAGTACTTAGTTATATATATATATATATATATATATATATATATATATATATATATATATATATATTTATATTGTAATGTTAAAATATCGTGGAATTCAGAGATAACACCTTCAATGGTCCCCATGAAATGTGTGGAAGAACTTCATTCATAATAATATACTGCCAGGAATCTTAGCGAAGTATCCAAAACGTACCTACTGTAAGCACAGCCTGCACATAACTGTTAAGCTACCGCCCAGATGGATGGGTGTGGAGCAGGATTATTAACTGTGTGACTCACCATAGATGTAATGTGACTTGTTTAGAGAATGTTGTGAGCCTCTTGTTAAATTACTTGTGATTTAAACAGTTTATTGTGTGAGGGGGGGGGGGCGGGGGGCTGGGTTTCCGCTAGCAGAGGGATGCTAGGGGTTCAGGAGACAGAGTACTCAGTCTCTCCGATTCCCGTGACTCCCCGGAGTCACTTGGCCACACAGGAGAGGACCAATAATACCAATAACTGCAGGTCTTCGCTCCACCACTGGGGGTGCCACTGATTCACACTGGGAGCCCTTCAGTCAACCACGGGGAAACTGCTATTAGCAAATCCGGCCTAGACCCACAGAGGAGTGAAGGAAGACCCAGGCTTACCTCTTAACAACACCTTCCCTGAGTCTTGCCTGTCAGACAAAAAGTTGCAGGAATCCCTTTCCTGCCTGCCTTCTCTGTCTTTTACAACAAGATCGCCAGCTGGATTGATATTTCTGTACCCCAGCAGTGCAGTTCAGTGGGTGTACACTATATTATCTGTTTCTAAAGTGTTGCCACTATTACAGCATTGATACTGGACCGACAGCCTAGGGTACACTTTTATAAAAGTCTGTGCTGCTTTACTAGCCAATAAAAACTCCTATAGAAAAAGTAATGATCACAAGGTGGGACTATGATATCCCTCGTGTATGCTCATGGAGATCAGTATGGAGGCGCACTTAAACACAATGATAAAATATGTGATATTTACTGACATAAGCTACATAATCACATATGCAAGAAATAATAATACAGGAATAGACATAAAGAATAAGTAATCTGCAGATCGTCGGCAACTCTTCTCTCACGATCTCCAGCAACTCCATCAGCTGGGCTGATTTAAAAAGGGGTCTCACACCCTCTCAACGATTTTTTTTTTTTTGTTAGGGGACGGAAGACATATTTCGTCACGCAGGGTGCAGCCGCACCTGCACAGATCTCCAGTATTATCTGTTGATACTGGTAATGGCTCAAAAGGGCCACCACTTATGGGCTATTCATGCCCGTGTCACCTTTTGGGTGGCTTAATCTTCATCAATCAATCACCTCTCAATGAGGGGGCGCTTCGTCGATGACGACCATGACCTCTCCAACTACCGCGTCATCCACACACACTGTCCTCTTCAACAGTCCTGGACACAAGCTGCCTTACAGCATATCCTAGCACAATTATATAATGTTATATAGAAACATGTATAGATAAATATTGTGGTCCATTTAGCTTACTTAACAAAGGGTAATTGGGAGGGAAATTTATCTACCTTCAACATTCCTGGCTCACGACGCCTGTCCCTCGAAGGTGTGAGGATCCCACGGTTCCTGAGTCGGTCCTTGATGATCCAGTACCGTGCTGCAAGCCCTCAGGTGTCGTGAAGCCGCCGCGTCATCTCTACTCCACTCCCAGAGTTTCAGATATTCCAATCCTGGTTCACCAAGTGGGCACTGAGCAAATTACTGTATACACACACTCGTTCCTTCCACAAGGATCCTCGTCCTAGGAACGGTGTAGTCCCTCCAACATCCTCAGTGAATGTGATTCAGTCACAGCCAGGCCTGCCCGCCACACCGTCCAGACCCTCGAACGTCAGGCGGCGCCCTCCGTCGTCGTCGCCGACCGATTCCTCAAGTTTTGGCATTTCTCTGCCCAATAAACTCGGTATCTTCTTGGCTCCCAGGAGCACAGGGTCTACAATAACAATGGTGGGCTGCGATGGCTAGCTATAATCCACTGAGAAAGATTTCCAGAGCCTCCAATCCTCGAGAGCAGATCGATGCACGTCTTTCTGCTTTCACAGTGAGGTCAACTCTGACGTTACCTCCGCCGGCGCCGCCAGGGGGCACTCGGTGACGTCACGGCGGGCACTGATTGGTCGCCTTTGGCCCGTGACCTAAGTCAGCCAATCCGCAACCGGCTGGCGTCGTCCACAAAATGGCGGATTTGCAGAAAAGGGCGCCATTTTGTTTGTATCACGGGTGCCACTTCCCCCTTTACCTACAAACTTATAAATGGAGATTTCTCCATTATCAGGGGGCCGATCTGGTCGCCACATATATCGACAGACTCCCTGCATCTCAAAGAATCAGCAGGGCAAGCTAATATGACTCTTAAAGCCAGATTTGGGGATAAATAAAAGGGGGGTTCCATAACATAACCCATCCCTTAAAATAAGAGTCATATTGACTGAACAGCACTGGAGAGGGCAACCTAGGCTTTTGCTCCCTCCATTTCGGAAGTGTTACTCTTCCAGTTGGTGATCTGGCTCTTACCAACTCGCCAGTCATTTGCATTCAAATACTTCCACCTTGCACAGGACCGGGTGGAGTGGGTGTTCCCTGAACACCCACTCCACTCGAATGGGAATCTTCCTTCCTTGTCCACGAGTATGTTCCAGCGACTCGTTGGCACTGCTAGGTTCAGTGCATGTAGGGCCTCCACTGCGTCTTGCACTCTGAAGTACCCTTGCACTTCAATCGCGTCTGCGTCATATCAGCTTACTCCATGCTTCGTCTCAGGATCTTCTCTTCGCCATTCTCCTCTCTTCTCGGTTCCTCTTCTATTGTAAGTGCGTTGTCTCAGCGACACCTGTTACCTGTCCTCCATCCAGCAACTTCCTCTCTTCCATACTAGGCTTTGCGATGGCCGAGTGCCCCTCTGGCTAGGCTGGTGCCTACCCTGGTTATACCTGTTCCCTGCTTTCTTCCCTTCACCTCTTTCATAAAATTCGTTCCACCGTTCTTGACGACCATTTTCATTCCTCCATGAGATTCTTTTCCCTGTAGACGTCTTCTTTGGTTCGTGGTTGGGCTTATCCACCTCATTGTGGCTCTCCCTGCCAAGGTGGTTTTTCTTGTACCTACCACTGTTCATCTGGCAGGTGTAGGGTGCACTGCGTCGTGGCTCTTCCACTGCCGCTCACCGCCGTTCGCTCATCCACTGAGCTTACCTTATTCATACTTTTATGTGGAGGGAGTGCGGCTTGCAGCACCTTCATCGACCCAGGCGATTGTACAGCTGCTCTTCACCACTCCTCCACACGCATCATTAGGCTTAACCGCAGGTCCTCGTCGGGTTTCTCCACGACCTCTCTGCCTTCTCGCCTTCGTTGTCGTCGTTACTATTTGTGCGGTCAGCTTATTCACCACTACTTGAGTCAACCGGCACCTCATCTGGCAGGGTTGCACCACTGCCAGAAGCATAGGCACTCCTGGCCCAGTCTGGTTGTATCCTGATTCCACCGAGGTCGTTACCCAGCACCTTCTGTACGTGCTCTTTGGGTAACTTAGGGGCTACAGCTACAATAGCATTCTCGATTCCATAGTCGGCAATCAGCTGTACCTCGTGAAGCGGTAGCCTTTATTCCTCCCCCACACTACATATTCTCACCACTCCCACAGGTGATTCCATAAAATCGTTGGGAATCGCTCCTGGCTATTATGCTTATGTCAGCATCCGTATCACGAAGCATTGCAACCTCCATTGGGTCTAATTTCCCAAACTTCACCGTGGCCCCGAAAACGAAGGGGGTGTTCACCCAACTTCATCTTCCAACTATTCACATTGGGTCCACTATAATATGGGGTATGAACAAATACTCTCTCCTCTTCTAACATCAGTCCCATATTCCACTGGTGCTCGTCGCACTCACGGGCATAATGTCCTCTTACACCACAGTTGTAACATTGGCCGTCTTCCCTGAGCGGCCACTTGCCCATTCCCCTGGCATTACCAACAGCAGACGTTCCCTGAGTCCTCCTTGGACTCCTTGTCGTCGGTTCCCGGGCAGCATCTCCTGCTCCCAAGCAAGGTCCAATGCTCACAGCTTGCGGCTTCCTTCCCGCGTCCCTCGAACTTTTCAACCGGGTTACTTCATTGGGCAAACTACTCTTGGGAGAATCCCCGCCCGTCCTCGTTCCTCCTGAACTCCTAAAGTTCCCTCCAGACCTGGTGTAAGGTGAGTATCTCGGCGGTCTCTCCCTTCTGAGATGCAGTGCCTCCTCCAGCATGTCGGCTTGCTCCGCTGCAACTTTCAGGTCCTTTATTCCTGCCTCCTTGACTCTGACCTTGAGTTCCGGATGGAGCATCGACATGAATTTTTCCATCACAATCAACTGTTTCAGCTCCTCCATCGTCTCTACCTCTTCGGCCTTCAGCCATCGCAGAAACGTGCGCTCCATGTCCCGAGCAGTCTCGGCATATGACCTTCCCGATGCCCTTGTGCAGTCCCGGAATCGTTTCCTGTATACCTCCAGGGTTAGTCTATATGAGTGGAGCACCGCTTTCTTGATTGTGTCGTATATGGCGCACTCCTCAATGTCCAACATATTATAAACCTCTCTGGCCTCACCAGTCAATCTACTCTGCACTAATGCAGCTCAATCCTCCTTCGGCCATTCCTTCAATGTTGCAATCCTCTCAAAATGGTCGAAGAAAGCCACGGCCTCCAGAGGACCACAGGTGGGTAGATCGCGCTCCCAGGCCTGGAGGTCGTCCCAATGTGCAGGTATCAAGACTAGCCCACATTCATCGCTCCTCAGCTCGACCTCCCTGTTCGCCTCTATCTCAGCTCGCCGCAATTGTAGCTGGGCTTCCCTGTCTTCTCTTTTCAGCCGCGCCTCTCTTCTTGTTTCAGCTGCCACTCCCTTTCTTGCTCCCCACACTGCAGCTGCGCTTCTCTTTCTCGCTCCTCACGCTGCAACTGCACTTCTCTTTCCTCTCATTTCAGCTGCTCTTCTCTCTCACATTCTTCACGCCAAGGCTGCGCCTCTTTTTCTTCTCGTTTCAGCTGCGCCTCTCTCTCACTCTTTTCACACCGCTGTTGCACCTCTTTCTCCTCACGTTGTAGCTGTGCTTCTCTCCTCACGACGCAGTTGGGCCTCTAATTGCATTCGCATTATCTCCAGCTGCACGCTCTTCTGGCACCTTTTGGATCCCCTGCTGCTTCCACTTTCACTGCGAGTTCTGGCCACACTGGTAGGTGCTTGGGACGGCTCGCCTTGGGACGGCCCTTCTTGGGACGGCTCCTCTCCCGTCGTCTCCTCTCGAGCTGTGAGCTGTGCAATGATCACTATCCTACGCTCCGCTATCTTAGTCGTCCTCAATCTGATCCCAAAGTGGTTTGCCACTTGTTGGAGCTGAGCTTTGGTACACCCCTCCACAATTTTCTCATCCCTCGTCTCAATAAATTTCTTTACTTTATCCTCCTCCATCTCTATGTTATTGAGCATACACGACAGCACAGACAAATTAGTGGGTGCTAAGTTCACTGTTTCAGTCCTTTCGCTGGCTGGGCAACACTATCACTGTTGTACGGACTTGGTTCTGGGACACAGAACTCAGAACCAAGTCAGTACAAGACATGATGGACTATGTCAACCAAAAGTGTTAGGAGGCTGTAAATAGGTTTGTCCCAGCCCGACAGGAAAAACAGAGAAGCAAAAGAAGAATCCGTGGTTTAATAGGGAATGTGTGAAAGCAAAGGAGCTGAACAAAAGGGCATGGAGGAACTTCCGTAATAACAGAACACCTGAAAGTAGAGAGATACCAGAGAACCAGGAACGAGTATGTTAGTGTGAGAAGAGCAGCTGAGAAAAGGTATGAAAATGATATAGCTAATAAAGTCAAGACCGAACCAAAGTTACTACACAGTCACATCAGGAGGAAGACAACAGTGAAGGAACAGGTGATGAAACTTAGAATGGATGAGGACAGGTACACAGAGAATGACAAAGAGGTGTGTGAAGAACTCAACAAAAGGTTCCAGGAGGTCTTTACAATAGAACAAGGAGAAGTCACGGCGCTAGGAGAGGTGGCAGCAAACCAGGTGACCTTGGAATGGTTCGAAATTACAAGAGATGAGGTCAAGAAGCGCCTATTGGAGCTGGACGTGAGAAAAGCTGTTGGGCCAGACGGAATCTCACATGGGTATTGAGAGAGTGTGCAGGAGCACTTTGCTTGCCACTCTCCATAGTGTATAGTAGGTCACTGGAAACGGGAGACCTACCAGAAATATGGAAGACTGCTAATGTAGTACCAATACACAAAAAGGGTGACAGACAAGAGGCACTGAACTTCAGGAGAGTGTCCTTAACTTGTATACCATGCAAGGTGATGGAGAAGATTGTGAGAAAACACCTAGTAACACATCTGGAGAGAAGAGACTTCGTGACAACCCATCAACATGGGTTCAGGAAGGGTAAATCTTGCCTTACAGGCTTGATAGAATCTACGATCAAGTGACAAAGATTAAGCAAGAAAGAGAAGGATGGGCGGACTGCATTTTTTGGACTGTCGGAAAGCCTTTGACACAGTACCCCATAAAAGGTTGATACATAAGCTGGAGAAACAGGCAGGAGTAACTGGTAGGGCGCTCCAGTGGATAAGGGAGTACCTAAGCAATAGGAAGCAGAGAGTTACAGTGAGGGGTGAGACCTCAGAATGGCGTGAAATCACCAATGGAGTCCCTCAGGGCTCTGTACTCGGACCTATCCTGTTTCTGATATACGTAAATGATCTCCCAGAGGGTATAGACTCATTCCTCTCAATGTTTGATGACGACGCCAAAATTATGAGAATGATTAAGACAGAGGAGGACAGCTGGAGGTTTCAAGAAGACCTGGACAAGCTGCAGGAATGGTCGAACAAATAGTTGTTAGAGTTTAACCCAAGGAAATGTAATGTAATGAAAATAGGGGTAGGAAGCAGGAGACCAGATACAAGGTATCATTTGGGAGATAAAATACTTCAAGAGTCAGAGAGAGAGAAAGACCTGGGGGTTGATATCACGCTAAACCTGTCCCCTGAAGCTCATATCAAGAGGATAACATCAGCAGCATATGCTAGGTTGGCTAACTTAAGAACGGCCTATAGAAACTTGTGTAAGGAATCTTTCAGAACATTATATACCACATATGTCAGACCAATCCTGGAGTATGCGGCTCCAGCATGGAGTCTATATCTAGTCAAGCATAAGACTAAACTGGAAAAGGTTCAGAGGTTTGCCACCAGACTAGTACCCGAGCTGAGAGATATGAGCTATGAGGAGAGACTACGGGAATTAAACCTCACTTCGTTGGAAGACAGAAGAGTTATGGGGGACATGATCACGACATTCAAGATTCTCAAGGGAATCGACAGGGTTGATAAAGACAGGCTATTTAACACAAGGGATACACGCACTAGGGGACACAGGTGGAAACTGAGTGCCCAAATGAGCCACAGAGATATTAGAAAGAACTTTTTTAGTGTCAGAGTTATTGACAAATGGAATGCATTAAGAAGTGATGTGGTGGAGGCTGACTCCATACACAGTTTCAAGTGTAGATATGATAGAGCCCAATAGGCTCAGGAACCTGTACACCTGTTGATTGACGGTTGAGAGGCGGGACCAAAGAGCCAGAGCTCAACCCCCACAAGCACAACTAGGTGGGTGAGTACTATCACTGAGTTCACTGACAACACTAATCATGGCACTAGTAACACTGTATTGTAACCTGGCAACACTTTCTGCGAATTTTGGCACCACTATACTATGACGAATGTATCCTGGAAATACTGTATTTTGACGAACATATCCTGGCAACACGGTATTTCGATGAACGTATCCTGGCAAGGTCGCCAATTCTTGTCACTGGTGGGGGGGGGGGGGATCCGCTAGCAAGAGGGATGCTAGGGGCTCAGGAGACAAAGTGCTCAGTCTCTTCGATTCTCGTAACTCACCGGAGTCACTTGGCCCCACATGAGAGGACGAATAGTACCCACCACCGCAGGTCTTTGCTCCCACCACTGGGGGGTGCCACTGATTCACCCTGGGAGCCCTTCAGTCAACCACTGCCAAACTGTTATTAGAAATTCTGGCCTAGACCCACTAAGGAGTGAAGGAAGCCCCAGGCTTACCTTTTACCAACACCTTCCCTGAATCTTGTCTGCCAGACATAAACTTGCAGGAATCCCTTTCCAGCCTGCTTTGTCTTTTACAACAAGGTCACCAGCTGGGTTGATATTTCTGCACTCCAGCAGAAATCAGTGGGTGTACACTATATTATCTGGTTCCATTTCAGTGGGTGTACACTATATTATCTGTTTCCAAAGTGTTGCCACTATTACAACATTGATACTGGACCGACAGTCTAGGTTACATTTTTGTAAAAGTTTATGCTGCTTTACCACTCCCCAGCCACTAAGAACTCCTATAGAAAATGTAATGTTCACTAGGTGGGACTATGATATCCCTCTTGAATGCTCATAGAGATCAGTATGGAGTCACACTTAAACACAATGATAAAATATGTAATATTTACTGACATAAGCTACATGATCACATATACGAGTAATAATGATATAGGAATGAACATAGAGAATAAATAATCTAGAGAGCGTTGGTAACTCTTCTCTCACGACCTCCGGCAACTCCATCAGCTGGGCAGATTTAAAAGGGGGTCTCACACCCTCTCACAGAGGGGGCCGGTTCGTTAACGATGGCCATGACCTCTCCACCCGGCCCATCGTCCACACACACTCTCCTCTTCAACAGTCTTGGACGCAAGCTGCCTTACAGCATATCCTAACACTAATGTATAATGTTATATAGAAACATGTATAGATAAATATTGCAGCCTATCTAGCCTACTCAACAAGAGGTAATTGAGAGGGAAAATTTATCTACCTTCAACATTCCTGGCTCACTACGCCTGTCCCTCGAAGGTATGAGGATCCCACAGTTCCTGAGTTGGTCTTTGATGATCCAGTACCGTGCTGCATGTCTTCAGGTGTCGTGAAGCAGCCGTGTCATCTCCGAGCCACTTCTACAGTTTCAGATATCCCAATCCTGGTTCACCAGGTGGGCATTGAGCAAATTATTGTATACACACACTCGTTCCTTCCACAAGGCGTTGTTCCTCGTCCTAGGAACGATGTCGTCCCTCCAACATCCTCAGTGAATGTGATCCCAGTCACAGCCAGGCCTGCCCGCCACACAGTCCAGACCCTCGAATGTCAGGCGGCGTTCCCCGACGTCGTCGCCGACCGATTCCTCAAGTTTTGGCACTTCTCTGCCCAATAAACTCGGTTTCTCCTTGCTTCCCAGAAGCACAGGGTCTCCAATAACAATGGTGGGCTGCAATGGCTAGCTATAATCCACTGAGAAAGACTTCCTGAGCCTCCAATCCTCGAGAGCTGATTGATGCACGTCCTTCCGCTTTCACAGTGAGGTCAACTCTGACGTTACTTCCGCCGGCGCCGCCAGGGGGCACTCGGTGACGTCACGGAAGGCGCTGATTGGTTGCTCATGGCACGTCACCTAAGTCAGACAATGCGCAGCAGGTTGAAGTCGTCCACAAAATGGCGGATTTGCAGACAGGGGGCGCCATTTTGTTTGTATCAAGTGCGCCACTTCCCCCTTTACCTACAAACTTATAAATGCAAATTTCTCCATTGTCAGGCGACCGATCTGGTGGCCACATATATACACAGACTCCCTGCATCTCAGAGAATCAGCAGGGTAAGCTGATATGACTCTTAAAGCCGGATTTGGAGAGAAATGGAAGGGGCTCCGTAACATTTGATATGTATATGTATTTGTGTACATGAATGTATATATGTACATGTGTATAACATTAATAATTGTGTACCTAGCTTCAAAAGATTGTCACTTGTTTAGCTAAACAAACTATGGGGTTCAGTTCCTGAACCGATTATGTGCCTCTGTAACACTTTGCACCACCGCCTACGAGATGGGTATGGGGTGCATAATAAAGATATGAAATGAAAAAATGTAATGAAAGTGTGGTTAAATAGGAGAAAAGTTATGCAAAAAATATCATATATAATGAGTTTTACTAGAAGGGTTGCGATGATCAAGGAACTTAGAGATATAAATTAGGAAACCTTTATTGACACTCACACATTCAATTTATTTGTAAGAAATAAAAAAGAATACTAAGCTGGAATATTAGTATATTATTTGGCAAAAATAAACATGAACTTTTTGGTGACATAACAGTTTTCCAACCATTTTTTATTGCAATTAAGTATTAATAAATAATTAAAAAATTAATCAATAGTTCAAAACTGGGATGCTCTTGGACGTAAGTTCGAATCCTCGTCACAGCCCTTGTGGATTTGTTCATTTGATGCATCACACTATTGTGATTTCTGTGTGTTCTGCCCATTTTTGTGTCTCGTCGGCACCGGAAATCGAATCCGGGCCACAATATTATGTGTCCAGCGTGGTATCCACACAGCCACCGGCGCCCCACACACACACACACCGGTGTGTGCTACTAGTTTGATTGAATTGTAACTGCTATTGCAGGGGATGGCTGCAAAGAGCGTAAAGTAACTGGAGGAGGTTACTGGAGGCATGTCTCCTAACCTATCTTTTTGTTGTTGCATTAGTGATTATAGATTATTATGTTTGCTTGCTTGATTGCATCCTCTGTGAACATTCAGTATGTTCATTTATGCAGCACAATGCGATTGCAGGAAGGATCCTGTAGTCATACTCGTGGCTGGTGTCTAGCTTTCGTAAAGGTGTCACAGGAAGGATTTCGAGAAACGTCAGTGATATTTTTAGTTGTTGTAGTAGTCAGTTCTTTGTTGAATAAACTGTGTTATTATGTTGAAATGTGCTGTCTTTCGTTATACCCCACACTTAATAAATTTACATTTGTTCTGCCATGTTGCCTGAAATTTTATTGCTATTCATTTGAGACTGCCTCTTGAGATTAGAGCTGAATTCATAGCACAACACAATAAAATAAAAATGTTGTGAGAATCTGTGACCTACTTGTTAGATTCACTCCAACGATTTACGAAAGTCAACGGCTTAGTGAAAGGGATCTCAAACTTTTGAGGTCTCGGCGTTTGCTAGCACCTAGTAATTTTTTCTATGGTGTCAAGAGTGGGGAATGAGCTGTTTACTACACTTGTCGCGTTAGCTAAGCAGGTCCTTCCTCGGGAGGCCCCTCTAGACTTTCAGTTTAAAGTTGACGGATGATATGCTAGAAAATCATGATGAAAAATCACACAATCTACCTTCGAACCAGGTCGGACGGAAAACTCTTCAACCTCGCCAGGCTAAGAGCCAAGAGAAAGGTTCAGCTGAGGTGTCTGCACGACTTCCTTTTTGCTGACGACGCAGCAGTCACTCGGTTGAAGACTTCCAAAGGCTCATAAACTGCTTCAGAAAGGCCGGTCAGGCTTTGGACTCACCATCAGCCAGAAGAAAACTCAGGTCATGGGACAGGGAGTGGACTCCCTACTTGACATCGGCATCTCCGATTACAAAGTGGAAGTCGTTCACGACTTCGTGTACCTAGGCTCCACAATCTCTGACTTCCTCTCTCGACACAGAGCTAAACAAACGCATCGATAAGGCTTCTACAAACATGTCCAGACTGACAAAGAGAGTGTGGACCAACAATAGGCTGACTGCGTATACAAGGTTTACAGAGCCTCCGGGAGCCTCCGGGAGCCGGTCGGCCGAGCGGACAGCACGCTGGACTTGTGATCCTGTGGTCCTGGGTTCGATCCCAGGCGCCGGCGAGAAACATTGGGCAGAGTTTCTTTCACCCTATGCCCCTGTTACCTAGCAGTAAAATAGGTACCTGGGTGTTAGTCAGCTGTCACGGGCTGCTTCCTGGGGGTGGAGGCCTGGTCGAGGACCGGGCAGCGGGAACACTAAAAAAGCCCCGAAATCATCTCAAGATAACCTCAAGATAGAGCCTGTGTCCTGAGCACTGTCCTATATAGCAGTAATTCTTGGACACTGCTCTCACCAGGAAAGAAAGCTGAACGCCTAACACATGTGCTGCCTCTGACACATCTTGAGCATCACCTGGCAGAGAAAGATGAAAAACAACAGCGTCCTGGGGAGAGCTAGAATCACCAGCATGTACACAATGCTGAAGCAGAGACCAATGCGCTGACTCGGGCGCGTGGTGCGAAAGGGCGATGGCAGGATTCCTAAGGATCTCCTGTACGGAGAGCTGACACTGGGAAAACGCCCAACATGAAAACCTCAGCTGCAGTACAAAGACGTATGCAAGAGGGGCCTGAAAGCCATGGATGTCGATCTGACATCTTGCCACGTGGGAAACACTGGCCGCAGACCGATTTGCCTTGAGGCAGTCTGTTCAAAAAGGTCTCTCCAGGTTCGAGGAGTCACTCGGAGGCAAAGAGACACAGAAGGAAAACCAGTAGTCAGGGACATAGACCATAAACAGACTTCGTTTGTGCTTAGTGTGGGATGGATTGCCATTCTCGTGTTGGCCTCATCAGTTACACCAGACGCTGCACCAGGGTTGACAACCAGAGCGCAACTTTATAATCTCCCGTGACTGAAGGATGCCTACTACTACTGGGATATAATTAGGTCTTGATTACTCTTTGTCTTAAGAAGTATATCAACTTTACTCGCAAATGTAACTTGCTGCAACCAGTTTCAAAATGAATAAACGATGAGTGTGATGACACATCGCCTGCCTCACGAACCAAATACCAATACATAAAATGTTATATAAAAGGTTAATAAACTTTGAAGCACAAACGTATCATGTGTTGTGCCATATTTTGATTTGTGACCACCCTTGGCCACAAACCAAAATATATTATATTTTATTTATTGCGCTAAGATATTTTCCTTTAAATAGCTGAGAGAATTATGTAAGCAAGTGAGTGGTGTTTAGTCCAATGAGATTGGTCGTGGAATTCGACGGCCTGACGTCAGAGGGGGGCAGGTGTGCTCTACTATTGCTCCCCAGTTGGCGTGCATGTACTTTGATAAGTGCTTGTTTTTTGTTTATAGCTAGAATTATGGAAATTTACTATGTGGTATGTAAGTGTGGTAACGCTCATAAAGGAGGGTGTCGAGTTCATGTAACCTGATGAATTTCAGTCATTGTCAGTGGAATATTATTATGTCATGACATACATTGTTTATTTGTACACTTCCATGGATTATACTGGTGTTTCCTCTTTATTTAATGGTTGTTTTATTGAATGAGCTTCCCTTAGTTATGTATATATGTGGAAACAGGCTGATAAGAAGTTGAGGCAGCCTCAAGAAACACGAGCCTTAACAAGTGAAAGGGATAACAGGTTGTGAGAAGTACTGCGTTGGATGTATACAACTTTCCTTGAGTGTGTGTGTTGCGTGTTTGATGAGTGTGTAATATAAACGTTCCGTTTCATACATCTCTGTTTTTACTTGCTTTTCATGCCAGTTGTTATGATGTGTTTTGTTCTTCCCTCCTGTTTATTCAGTGCTATGATTAGGTGTGTGCTGCTGTAAGTACGTTTCTGGTTAGTCTGTTCTGAGTGTTTGTTTTGACACTTTTAAATTTCTTTGCATACATGTTTGTTATCTCATCAAAAAACATAAACAATCAGCTATGGAGAGAAGTTTTGAGAAATTATTACCACAATTTAAATGGACAGAGTTAGACCAATCACTTCGCAACCGCTTTCTATGGCTGATAACCAAAAGATAAACTTATCAGTAGATGAAGGCATTATCTAGCAGGAGGTTGGTGTGCCAGGTAACCAGGACGGCAGGTAGACAAGGTGGCAGGGAGCCAGGACAGCAGGTAGACAAGGTGGCAGGTAGTCATGATGGCATGTAGACAAGGTGGCAGGTAGACAGGATGGCAAATAGACAAGATAGCAGGTAGCCTGGATGGAAAGTAGACAAGGTGGCAAGTAAACAGGATGGCAAGTAGACAAGGTGGCAGGTAGCCAGGATGGCAAGTAGACAAGGTGGTAGGTAGCCAGTGTAACAGTGCAAGTATTTTGCACTCTTTCATGGATAATTGTGAGTTGTAATTGTGGGTGTGTGTGTGTGCATGTGCATGTGTGTGTTTGTGAGGAGCGAGATGGTAGTGGAAGAGCGAGCAAGCGCAGCTTGTGCTGATGGCAGTACTTTCAACAAGGAAGCCCTTGTTATGGTTTGCCAGAGTACCCACCCCTGGCTTGGCCAGTGAGGTGTTTTGGGCAGTTTTTTTTTTTGATATGTAAAAAAAAACAAAGTACAAAAACAGGGAACATGTACAAAATAACAGATAAATACAAACAATCGTGCTAATACATGAAATAAAACAAACACCAGAAAAATAGACATAAAATACCAACAAGAGGTCACAGGAAAGCACACAGGACACAAGCCACGAAACCCACAAACACCATGGGACATAAGACACATACAATACACAACAAATAAATGACATAAATAGAATAACAAAAATGTACAAGAAAAAATACACAAAAGTTACAACAAATGAACAAGAAATCCAAAAACTACACGTAAGAACATAAATAGCATAAAATATGTACAAAGAATAAAGCAAGTTCAAGGACAAAGAAATAAACACACACACACACACCTAAAGAAACACAAGGCGTTAATAACAAAAAACAGAACCACACAGGGAACTGAAAATACAGAAAAACAAAAAGCACAAAACATGTAAACGACCAAAAGGCCGTAAGGACACAAGTTCATAAAATAAACGATCACCGTGTAGTCACTTTTTGCCCCGCGTCATTGAGGCTGCTGTTCTGAGTGGTCGTGCTGTCCCGGCTTTGGGGCCGCCTGCCGATGTTTCTTCTGGGGCACCGCTTGCTAGGGGGTGACAGTTCCGAGGATCAAGCGGCCTTTTTAAGCGTCCGTTCGGCTCGGGATGCGTCACCTCGCCGGACGTGGGCAGAGGAGCATGATGCCATGGATGATGATGCTGTGGGCGACGTTGTGCTGCCTCCTGTGGTGCATTCTGTGTTTGACACTGTGCCCCTGCTGGTGGCTCTCCTAAGTGGGCGGTTGCCCCTGGTGACCTGCGACCTCGTCGTGGTGTTGTCGAAGTATGTGCGACGGGGGGACTCTGCTGCTGTTACGGTTGGCGGAGGCCCTGAGGCGCCTGCGGTGCCACCCTCCGCGGGGTCGGTGCGATGCCCGGCGTAGAACGAAGTGGGCGCCCTCGTGTGGGGCCTATTGGGCGGCCCCCGCCTGCTGTTCCGGTATCTCCTGCTTCTTCGGCGGCGATGCCCCTGCCTTTCGTGACGGGTCGGTGGCGCCCGCTTCCACTGGATGTGGTGATCCCCGAATATATGGAGAACCCGCGAGTTCATGAGGGCCGTGCCCCTACGGAACTGTATTTGGTATGGGAGGCTTATAAGCGGAGGTATCCGCAGTATACGTACCCTGAGAAATATCCTCCTGTTTGACTTTTGGGTGTTCTGTGTGATTGGCTGTGTGGTTGGGTGTGGGTCTATACCTGCAGCTTTGTGTGTCTTATGTGTGGCTGGTTGTACAATTATGCTGCTGTAGTGGTGTGTTTCGTGT
>WNGS01007755.1:16012-21012 GCA_020271785.1 Procambarus virginalis
TAACTTTCTTACTGTCATAAACAAGTTCATAATTGCACTTATGGGCTGTTACATTTTATCAAACTCCCTCCCCAGATTTATTCTCTCTCGTTTTCTGTTAAATCACTCAGAATTTTAGGATAAATTTTTCAATTTGCATACAAAAGTTTTTAAATTTTAGGAATTTTCTTTTTCAAGTTTATTAAACAATATAGTGTTTTTTATACAAAATATTTAAAATAATCTGAGTTACTTTAAAATTATTGATATATTTTAGTTTTGTTTTATTAGTTTTATAAAACTGTAATATCAATATAAGCTATAGGTTAAGTACTAATTGGAATTAAGAAACAAAAAATTATTATCTTCAAACACTAAGACTGGTTAGTGTGAGGTTGTGGGTTTTCTATTAGTTTTCAGGTAAACTCAAATATTCACAATATATGTGACAGTACTATTTAAAACTAAGTGAAAATAAGTACAATTCCTACTGTTAGAATATACAAATGTGCACTTATTTTCTCCTTACATTTACCACCCCATTTTTGAGGACGGGATGCATGTTTGTTATGAAAATATTTTATTTATGTTGGTCAAGCATGCAAGCACTTACACACACACACACACACACACACACAACACACACACACACACACACACACACCACACTCTCTCTAAGGCAGCTGGTGGCCGAGCAGACAGCACGCTGTACACGTGATCCTGTGGCCCCAGGTTTGATCCCGGGCGCCGGCGAGAAAACGATGGGCAAGAGTTTCTTTCACCCTGATGCCCCTGTTACCTAGCAGGTAAATAGGTTCCTGGGAGTTAGTCAGCTGTCACGGACTGCTTCCTGGGGTGTGTGTGTGTGGTGTGGAAAAAAAATTGTAGTAGAAACGGTTGAAAGGCGGGCCGAAAGAGCAGAACTCAACCAGATGAATACCCGCAAGCACAACCAGATGAATACAACTAGGTGAATGTGCACACACACACACACACACACACACACAGACACACAGTGTGGATAAGTGGATACCACGTGGATAAGTACCATAAGTGGATACTCCAGTGGATAAGGGAGTACCTAAGCAATAGGAAGCAGAGAGTTACGGTGAGGGGTGAGACCTCCAATTGGCGTGAAGTCACCAGTGGAGCCACAGGCTCTGTACTCGGTCCTATCTTGTTTCTGATATATGTAAATGATCTCCCAGAGGGTATAGACTCATTCCTCTCAATGTTTGCTGACGACGCCAAAATTATGAGAAGGATTAAGACAGAGGAGGACAACTTGAGGCTTCAAGAAGACCTGGACAAGCTGCAGGAATGGTCGAACAAGTGGCTGTTAGAGTTTAACCCAAGCAAATGTAATGTAATGAAGATAGGTGTAGGAAGCAGGAGACCAGATACAAGGTATTATCTGGGAGATGAAATATTTCAAGAGTCAGAGAACGAAAAAGACTTGGATGTTGATATCACGCCAGACCTGTCCCCTGCAGCCCATATCAAGAGATAACTTCAGCGGCATATGCCAGGCTGGCCAACATAAGAACGGCATTCAGAAACTTATGTAAGGAATCATTCAGAACTTTGTATACCACATATGTAAGACCAATCCTGGAGTATGCAGCCCCAGCATGGAGTCCATATCTAGTCAAGGATAAGACTAAACTGGAAAAGGTTCAAAGGTTTGCCACCAGACTAGTACCCGAGCTGAGAGGTATGAGCTACGAGGAGTGACTGCAGGAATTAAACCTCACTTCGTTGGAAGACAGAAGAGTTAGGGGGGACATGATCACCACATTCAAGATTCTCAAGGGAATTGACAGGGTAGATAAAGACAGGTTATTTAACACAAGGGGCACACGTACTAGGGGACACAGGTGGAAACTGAGTGCCCAAATGAGCCACAGAGATATTAGAAAGAATTTTAGTGTCAGAGTGGTTGACAAATGGAATGCATTAGGAAGTGATGTGGTGGAGGCTGACTCCATACACAGTTTCAAGTGTAGATATGATAGAGCCCAATAGGCTCAGGAACCTGTACACCTGTTGATGACGGTTGAGAGGCGGGACCAAAGAGCCAGAGCTCAACCCCGGAAGCACCAACTAGGTGAGTAACACACACAAGAATGAGAGACAATGATGAACCAGCTAGACTCGACTTGATATTCACCCTGAATGAGTCAGAAATAAGGAAGTCAAAGTTGAAGCCCCATAGGAATGAGTGACACAGTGTACTGACCTTTGAGTACTTGGTGGAGGTAGGGATAACCTATCCAAGGATGGGAGTGGAGGGAAAAAGACTGAATTACCAAAAGGAAAATATGACGAGATGAGGAACTTCCTAATGGGAATACCATGGGAAACAGAACTTAGAGACAAGATTGTACAGGATATGATGGATTATGTCACCCAGAAGTGCCAGGAGGCTGCAGACAGGTTTATTCCGGCCCATAAAGAGAAAAATTGAAAGCAACAAAAGAATCCATAGTTAATCAGGAATGTAAGGTAGCGAAGCAACTGAGTAAAAGAACATGGAGAAACTACAGAAATAACAGAAACCAGAGAGCAGGGAGAGATACCAGAGGGCCAGAAATGAGTACCTCAGAGTGAGGGAGAGAAGCAGAGAGACAGTTTGAAAATGACATCGCGAGTAAAGCCAAGACCCAACCAAAGCTGCTCCACAGCCACATCAGGAGGAAAACAGCAGTGAAGGAACAAGTGATGAAGCTGCGAAAGGCGGAGAACAGATACACAGAGAATGACAAGGAGGTGTGTGAAGAACTCAACAAGAGATTCCAGGAGGTCTTCACAATAGAACAAGGAGAAGCCCCTGCACTAAATGAGGAGGCGGCAAACCAAGCAACCTTGGAGGAATTTGACCTCACCAGTGATGAGGTCAAAAGGTGTCTGCTGGAGCTGGATGTGACAAAGGCTGTTGGGCCTGACAGAATCTCACCATGGATACTAAAGGAAGGTGCAGAAGCACTAAGTGTGCCACTCTCTATGGTGTATAACAGGTCACTGGAAACAGGAAACTTACCAGAAAGTTGGAAGACAGCTAACGTGGTCCCAATATACAAAAAGGGTGACAGGCAAGAGGCACTGAACTACAGGCCAGTGTCCTTAACTTGTATACCATGCAAGGTATGGAGAAGATCGTGAGGAAAAGGCTCGTAGAGCATCTGGAGGGAAATAACTTTGTAACGCACCACCAACATGGGTTCAGGGATGGTAAATCGTGCCTCACAGGTTTAATAGAATTCTATGACCAAGCAACAAAAATTAGGCAGGAAAGAGAAGGGTGGGCAGACTGCATTTTTCTGAACTGTCAGAAAGCCTTTGACACAGTACCCCATAAAAGGCTGTTACAAAAGTTGGAGCAACAGGCAGGAGTAAAAGGGAAGGTGCTCCAGTGGATAAGGGAGTACTTAAGCAACAGGAAACAGCGAGTAACTGTGAGGGGGGAGACATCAGAGTGGCGAGATGTCACCAGCGGAGTCCCACAGGGCTCAGTACTTGGACCCATCCTGTTTCTAATATATGTAAACGATCATCCGGAGGGTATAGACTCATTCCTCTCAATGTTTGTTGATGATGCAAAAATTATGAGAAGAATCAAGACGGATGAAGATAGACAGAGACTACAGGATGACCTGGACAAACTGGAGGAATGGTCTAGAAAATGGCTGCTAAAGTTCAACTCAGGAAAGTGTAAGGTAATGAAATTAGGCGAAGGGAGCAGGAGGTTGAACACAAGGTACCATCTGGGAGGTGAAATCCTGCAAGAGTCAAATAGAGAGAAAGATCTGGGGGGTTGCTATCACACCGAACCTGTCCCCAGAGGCCCACATCAAGAAGATATCATCAGCGGCATATGCTAGACTGGCCAACATAAGAACTGCCTTTAGAAACTTGTGTAAGGAATCGTTCAGGACCCTGTATACCACTTATGTCAGACCAATCCTGGAGTATGCAGCTCCAGCTTGGAGTCCAAGTTCTTTGTCTTGTGTTTAACTAGAACTTGTACTCCAAGTTCCGGTATGCAACCAGACTCGTCCCGGAACTGAGAGGAATGAGCTACGAGAAAGGCTAAAGGAGCTGAACCTCACGTCCCTGGAAAACAGAAGAGTAAGGGGAGACATGATAACCACCTACAAATTTCTCAGGGGAATTGACAGGGGGACAAAGACAAACTCTTCAGCACGGGAGGGACACGAACAAGGGGACACAGGTGGAAACTGAGTTCCCAGATGAGCCACAGAGACGTTAGAAAGAACTTTTTTAGTGTCAGAGTAGTTAACAGGTGGAATGCATTAGGAAGTGATATGGTGGAGGCTGACTCCATACACAGTTTCAAATGTAGATATGATAGAGCCCAATAGGCTCAGGAACCTGTACACCTGTTGATTGACGGTTGAGAGGCGGGACCAAAGAGCCAGAGCTCAACCCCCGCAAGCACAACTAGGTGAGTACAACCAGGTGAGTACACACACACACACATACTTTGCGGACAAAAAAGTGAGTAATCACACAACATCCCAGACCAAACACTAGCAAGCCTCGGGAAAGTACCAAGACTTCCACAGTTGATGGACAAACCCGCCACAGGCACAAGACTTAAAATAATAACACTTGATGATTTTAACCAAATGGTCAGCATAAATAAGGCCTCCTGTCCCGAGCTGTGGTGAGACACGGAGAGTGAAGTTGGTAGACGGGACAAACACTTCCTGAAGCAACTCATTACAGAATTGGTCCATTGATTTCGCCCTGGACCAATTAAAGTGTTCCATAGCAATATATGAAGAAAAGAAAGAGTAACAGGCCAGATGATGGTGAGATGACGTGAGGTAACTCTCACACAAAACCACTAGCGGCAGATGACGTGAGGTAACTCTCACACAAACACACTAGCGGCAGATGATGGTGAGATGACGTGAGGTAACTCTCACACAAACACACTAGCGGCAGATGATGGGAGATGACGTGAGGTAACTCACACACAAACACACTAGCGGCAG
>WNGS01007755.1:26012-29026 GCA_020271785.1 Procambarus virginalis
ATCCTCGTAATGCGACCATCCTCTTAATGCGACCATCCGCTTAATGCGACCATCCTCTTAATGTGTCCATCCTCTTAATGCGACCATCCTCTTAATGCGACCATCCTCTTAATGTGTCCATCCTCTTAATGCGACCATCCTCTGAATGCGACCATCTGCTTAATGCGACCATCCTCTTAATGCGACCATCCTCTTAATGCGACCGTCCTCTTAATGCGACCTTCCGCTTAATGCGACCATCCTCTTAATGCGACCTTCCGCTTAATGCGACCATCCTCTTACTGCGACCTTCCGCTTAATGCGACCATCCTCTTAATGCGACCGTCCTCTTAATGCAACCTTCCGCTTAATGCGACCATCCTCTTACCCGGAGCCTTAGAGAAAAGTGGAGCTGAGCGTCTAAACCAAACAATTAACTGGAACGTTTCCACAAAGCACAATAAGTTCCTTTTGCCCATGTAGGGCAGCTGTTATTGACCCATGTAGGGCAGCTCTTATTGACCCATGTAGGGCAGCTGTTAGTGACCCATATAGGGCAGCTGTTAGTGACCCATGTAGGGCAGCTGTTAGTGACCCATGTAGGGCAGCTGTTAGTGACCCATGTAGGGCAGCTGTTAGTGACCCATGTAGGGCAGCTGTTAGTGACCCATGTAGAGCAGCTGTTAGTGACCCATGTAGGGCAGCTCTTATCGACCCATGTAGGGCAGCTCTTATTGACCCATATAGGGCAGCTGTTAGTGACCCATGTAGGGCAGCTCTTATTGACCCATATAGGGCAGCTGTTAGTGACCCATGTAGGGCAGCTCTTATTGACCCATGTAGGGCAGCTGTTAGTGACCCATGAAGGGCAGCTGTTAGTGACCCATGTCGGGCAGCTGTTAGTGACCCATGTAGGGCAGCTGTTAGTGACCCATGTAGGGCAGCTGTTAGTGACCCATGTAGGGCAGCTGTTAGTGACCCATGTAGGGCAGCTGTTAGTGACCCATGTAGGGCAGCTGTTAGTGACCCATGTAGGGCAGCTGTTAGTGACCCATATAGGGCAGCTGTTAGTGACCCATGTAGGGCAGCTGTTAGTGACCCATGTAGGGCAGCTGTTAGTGACCCATGTAGGGCAGCTGTTATTGACCCATGTAGGGCAGCTCTTATCGACCCATGTAGGGCAGCTCTTATCGACCCATGTAGGGCAGCTCTTATTGACCCATGTAGGGCAGCTGTTAGTGACCCATGTAGGGCAGCTCTTATCGACCCATGTAGGGCAGCTCTTATTGACCCATGTAGGGCAGCTGTTAGTGACCCATGTAGGGCAGCTGTTAGTGACCCATGTAGGGCAGCTGTTAGTGACCCATGTAGGGCAGCTGTTATTGACCCATGTAGGGCAGCTGTTAGTGACCCATGTAGGGCAGCTGTTAGTGACCCATGTAGGGCAGCTGTTAGTGACCCATGTAGGGCAGCTGTTATTGACCCATGTAGGGGCAGCTGTTAGTGACCCATGTAGGGCAGCTGTTAGTGACCCATGTAGGGCAGCTGTTAGTGACCCATGTAGGGCAGCTGTTAGTGACCCATGTAGGGCAGCTGTTAGTGACCCATGTAGGGCAGCTGTTAGTGACCCATGTAGGGCAGCTGTTAGTGACCCATGTAGGGCAGCTGTTAGTGACCCATGTAGGGCAGCTGTTAGTGACCCATGTAGGGCAGCTGTTAGTGACCCCTAGCCACTAAGGACAGCTGGGCTAACCAGAGCCTCGAGCCTACAGGACAATAGTGCCCAAGCGGTGCCTGAGGCATCGCTGGCAACACTTTGGATCAAGAAGACTGTGATTACAGCCTCCACTGCTGCCTCCTCCTCCTCGCCTCGGGCGGAAGGGAAGTCTGGTTTGGACGGCTTGGTCGCCATAAATAATTGTACGCAGTTAATAAATATTTGCACCGATAATCAAGGTGCTGACAAGAGTTGTGTGTACGCATGGTGGGTCGTAAGGCTTGGTTCGAGGCCCTGGTTCGAGGTGCTCCTTGCTACCTGTTCCTCCCGGGGCTCTAATGTGTCGTCTTCAACAACATATGTTAGCTTCTGCCATTCCAGTTATGTAAAAGGGGAAAAAAATCAATAAATATTGCGTCCGCGGGTCTCCTTCATCCCGTCGGGGAAGTGCTTCCATTTTTTTGTTTAAATAATTTTGATAAGTGACCACAGAGGGCAATAAACCCGAGGGAGTGATGATGTTCTAAGTGCGATCCGCTCAGAGATTTACGACTCAATAAACCTATTTAACATGTTAATAACGTATCATTCATGGGTTAAATCAATCAGCGGAGGCCGTGTAATCTCTTAGTGCAAGTGGACTAATCTCCGTCCGCCATCTTTGTTTGGCTTAGTACGGTAGCGCGGGCGTGGGTCGTACACCACGACATAATGACGAACCTTCATATGATCTTCAACAAAACAGACAAACTTATCAATGTGATGAGTGTAATATACCTAAACTCGAAGCTATAAACGTTATTAAAGATAATACAAACCTGTATACCCTTCGAATGTGATATTTATACATATTTAATAAATTTAGTTACACTCTGATACGTCCATTTTCAGAAGAGTTTAAAATCTCCAATTAAATAATAATCAGAAGAGAGTTCTTCTCCATGCAGTCGCTTGACCTTTGACCTTCAATAACCCAACCCTTTGACCTATCATCATAATTACCTTAGCCTTATGGGCCCCAGACGCAAATAGCTTCATCATGGAGCATAATTAGCGATGGTTGGCGGACGCCGTCGTGAGAGGCATCACCGTGATCTGTTGTACCGGAGGCATAGTGATTACACCATCTCCTTAAATGGTCAATGGTAGAGGGCTAATGAGACGGTGAATGTTGCTCTCCTGCCTCGCTACGGTGAGTGTTCCTTGCTGGGGGAGGGAGGTGTTCCTTGCTGGGGGAGGGTGGTGTTCCTGGCTGGGGGAGGGTAGTGTCCTTGCTGGGGGAGGGAGGTGTTCCTTGCTGGGGGAGGGTGGTGTTCCT
>WNGS01007760.1:0-20409 GCA_020271785.1 Procambarus virginalis
CCGAGTGTGTGTCCCTGTCTTCGTCTACACACTTTACACTTTACTTCACTTAGATCCCTTATACAAGCCGAACTGCCAGAGATACTTGTAGCCATATCTTATTCGAGCTGGTATGGAACACATCTGTGTAGTCTAAGGTGGATCTTTGTTACGATAGCACGTATGTTTTTACGTTCATGACACGATTTCATATGTGGATGAATTAACATATGATACCTGCTAGTTCCAGTTTGCACAGTTCTACTTTCTACAAATTCATCCAGGAGTTCTCATCTAATGACATTTTTAAGGGACCTATTTGATTAATTCAAGATTCCGTTCAATACTGTCTGTCTTTATTTACTGCAGCCTTATCAAGGGCGTCAACTTTGTCATGTTTCCTGCAGGCCAATGTGAGTAGGAATCCACAACATTTTTATATTTACCCTCTTGCTAAGTATTCTGATATATCTACGTCTAGCTTCCAAGACAGGCACGGTATTACTTGATTGCAAACTGTTTATTGCTCGTAGTGAGGAAAGGGAGTCACGAATATTAGGCTGGCTACTTCAGTGTTGTCAATAATTTCGAGTGCTGACCAGTATCGCTACCAACTCGGTTTGCATAGTGGACGCCCAGTTAGTAATTCGGATATTCCTCTCACTTGTGCTGCCATCGGCTAGATGATGAGCAAATAACAGCACTTCCTGCCCTTCCTGTAGCTGTATTGAGTGATCCGTCAGTGTATATGGTCTGTGCAATGTTGTTTCCAGCTTGTATATTGTGAATTGTGTTCTATGGTGCTTAATTTAAAGCCAGCAAGCTGAGCATGAGGGTTGTGTTGTGATTAGTTTCTTGGGGGGGTATGCAGGGTCAGGATGTCAAAAAGGTACTATCTGCCAGGGTGGAAGGATGTGCTGAACTCTTTCATCTGCATATACATCGTGCAGGTCCCATCACTTTAATATGAGTGGTTGTTCTTTGATTCCATTTAGACTCGCTAGTTCCATTCTGTATGTGTGTTCTAACAGAAGCAACTGACACAATGTTGTTTTTGTTATCCCGCAGAAGTTTTAGTCACATCATTAAATGCAATTAAATTCAAATATTCATCTTACTGAAGTATATTTAATTCTTTCCTCATGTTGAGAATTTTGGTAGTTATAGGACAGCCAAGTATAATTCTGAGTGCTTCATTTTGCATGTTTTCAAGTCTATCAATACTTTTTGCCATTTTGCAGGACAAAAGCTGGTGCATGATAGTCTATCAAACACCTTATATACGCTAAATACATAATTCTTGCTATTCTAATATAACACCATATTTCGGGCTGTATCCCCACTACAGTTCTGAGAGCCTTGAGTCTGTCTCTACAGTGTTGATGTAACTTATTGACTGCAGTTGAGGAACAAGGGACATAGACTCCAAGGTATTTGAAAAAAGAGACATAGTCAATTGGTATGTTATCTATCTTGAGCTTTCGTGGTCCACTTTTGCGGGTGCCAATTTGTCTGTTAAATACCTTAGTATCAGCAGCGTTTGACTACAAGACCAAGGCTTTCACAGGCTGTATGTATACAATTTAAGACTGTTTGCATTTCGCGGTGGGTTTTATAGTATGCACAAGGATGTCACTCTGCATAGCTGACTAGTGATGTTTGCCGGACTAGTTGGAAATGATTTTATTTAAGCATTAATTAGAACATTAAACAAGGTAGGACTAAGTACCCCTCCTTGTGGGTGCCTTGTTGCATTACTTTAGTTTCACTCTGTAGCCTGGAACAGTGCAGAGAACTTCCGGTTGGTAAGATAGCCTCGTATCCATTGTAATAAATGTCCCCCTATATCCATTCTCGCTAATTCGTACATAATCACTTCCCTATTAGCAATATCATAGGCATTTTAAATCAAGAAATGTTTGTGTACTTGCCTTTTATCTCCATGAACTGTGAGAAAGGTTTGATACCAAGTTGTGGACACTTTTACCATGCTGTGAAACCATTGATATCAGGAGAGCATTGTTGCGTCTTTAACTCTATACAATAATCATTAGAGCACCATTCTCTCAAAGGTCTTGCACATGCAACCTTGGTCAGTTTAGAGTGGCGACGGAACAGCATCAGGATGGCCAGTGCTTTGGTATTAGCGTGTACAAGTTGTCCAAGACTTGTTTCGTTCTCTGCGAAGTCCATAGGATACTGGCATACTGATACTCCAGTTTACAGTAATCATAACTATAAACCAATTCTAATAATGGGGTTACCGGGTACAGGTGATAGGTGAGGAGTCTTAGATAACTCATAGGGATACCGTTCCTCACCAGGAGCAGCCTGCTACTTGCCACGACTGAGTGGCTGCATCCAATTCATAATCTGTATAGTGGACATCACATTCATCATGTTGCTTCTCAACATGAAGATTATGAGTATTTCTGTCTGTGGACCACTCCCGCAATTTCTCCCTAGTGCTAGTCTGGTAACATTCCAAGGCTGGAAACCTGAGCCATTTGCAATTAACTGATTAGCTTTCTGTTGCGGGTTGGGGTGATACTTGTCTACTATTTTTACCAATAATTTTGTTTATGCCTTTTCCAGGCTTTGCCCAGGAGTATGCAGGTTAAGTCCACTAACAAAACCCTCCCATTCATTTGTCTCAGTCAGCCATTCTCTCCCATTGCCAGCTGCCAAGCTTTTCCTTTCAAGGAGTGCCGGACCAACCGGGCTGTGGTTGGGTGTGTGGGACCTGCGTGGCCGCTCCAAGCCAACAGCCTGGTGGACCAACTCTCACAAGTCAAGTCGGCCTCGGGCGCGGGCTTGGGGTATAGAAGAACTCCCAGAACCCCCATCAACCCAGGTAACCAGGTAAATGCGCAGAGTTTCTTTCATTCTGATGCCCTTGATACTTAGCAGTAATTGGTACCTGGGAGCTGTTATGGGCTCCTTGCTGGGGGTATGTGTGTGTGTGTGAAGAAATAAATAGTAGTAGTAGTAGATTGATTGACAGTTGAGAGGCAGGCCGAAAGAGCAGAGCTCAACAACTGCAAGCACAACTAGGTGAAAACTACCCACAGTGCTTAGATACATGTATTGGGGGATTTGGTAGCACTAGATACAGTGCGAGTTTCAAACACTAGGTAGGAAATTATGAAGATGAAATTACGTACGTGTTTGTTTTGTTTTTGAATAAGGCAAAAGTTGGACAACTTTTCAAGTCATTAGGGTGAGTTCCATAGACTAGGTCCCTTTATTTGCATAGAGTGTTTACACAGATTAAGTTTGACTCTGGGGATATCAAAGAGATATTTTTTTGAGTGTGGTGATATTGGATCCTATTACATCTGTCCAAAGAGAGTTTCAGAACAGGGTTTGCATTTAAAAACAGGGTTTTGTAAATGCAACTGACACAAGAGAATGTGTGGAGTGAGTTTGTGTTTAGCGTGTTTAGGGAATTAAACAAGGGGGGCTGAGTGTTGTCTAAAAGCAGAGTTTGTTATTGCTCTCATAGCAGAATTTTTCTGGGTGATGATGGGCTTAAGGAGTTTGCAGTGGTAGACCCCATGCACAGATACCATAATTAAGATAGGGATAGATTAGTGCATAAAATAGTGAGAGGAGAGCAAAGTTAGGTATATAATATCTGATTTTAGAGAGCATACCAACTGTTTTAGAGATGTTCTTAGTTATGTGTTGTATGTGGGGGCTGAAGTTGAGTCTCTTCTCTGGGTATAGGCCAAGAAACTTTCCATCATTTGTACTACTGATGTTAACGTTGTCTATCTGAAGCTGAATTCATTTGTTGATTTGATTCCAATAAGATGTAGTAGGCCTTTTCTATATTTAGTGTGAGCTTGTTCGTTGACATCCATAGGTGTACTTTTTAAATTCATTATTGACAACATTAATTATATGTGTGGGTTGGGGTCTGATTAGATAAGAGGGTAGTATCATCCGGAAACAACATAGGTTTAAGAATTATAGAGATATTAGGCAGATCATGTCGTATATAAGAAGAGATAGGAGAGGTCCAAGATGCTGCCCTGCAGCACCCCTAATGTCAATGGTACAGTGGGGGAAGTTTATGCTATTTATGACTACATATTAGTGTCTGTCATGAGATATGAACGAATATAGTCCCCGCATGGCCTCGGATACCATAGTGGTGACGTTTAAGTTAGAGGTAGTTATGGTTTACAGAATCAAAGGCCTTTCTCAGGTCAATGTCTGGGGCCCGAGTTGGATATTGTCCTAATAGCAGCTTTGTGTTGAGTAATTAGAGGACGTAAATGATCTTGGGTAGTAGAGCCAAAAATAAATACTACGAAGATAAATTTACCCAAATAAAGAGCAACATTAAAAAAAACTGGGAGCACAATTTCACAAATATTGGGATCAAAGAAAATTTAAAACAACAAAAACACTCCTGTCCAATAACGATGGTCAACTTTCAGCCTCTGATTCTGCTATGAGTTCAATAGGTTCTTCTCTTCCATTGGGTCATCCCTTGCAATGATATTTCATCTTCCAGTACTGACGTTAAGGACTATCTTACAGGTAAACTATCCACAGTCTCTGTACCTAAAGCCTACTAATTCCACTGACGTCAATGAGATAATCCTTTTCCTTCAAACCAAGTTAGTGCCCTTGAGGAGATACCAACATTAATTTACAAAAAAAGCCTCCAGATCCTTAGCCCCTGCAATTGCATTGCTCTTCAGCAAGTCACTGAACTTCAAACCTTTCCAGATATTCTAAAAAAAAAGAGAGAGTTACCCCTGTCCACAAATGTGGTGATCTCTCATAGATGTTAACAACTACAGACCTATTTCAATCCTGCCTAACTTATCCAAAATTTTTGAAAAAAACTAATATACAAGCAGCTTTACTCTTATCTAGCAAGCACAATATATACTTAGCTCTTGCCAATATGGCTTCAGACCCAGAAAAAGCACTAACGATGCACTTATAGTAGAATAACTTAATTCATGCAGCTCTTGATAAAAATGAGTTCCCTATTGGGGTATTTGTTACCTGCGTAAGGCTTTTGACACTGTCAACCACCAAAACCTTCTTCATAAATTACATCATTATGAGTCAGAGGACACTCCCTGCAATACCTCAAATTCTTACCTTACTGACAGGCTCCAGTATGTTTCTGTGAACAATTCAATTTCTCCCACCCTACCTATCTACATTGGTGTCCCTCAGGACAGCATACTTGGCCCTCTACTCTTTCTCATCTTATTAATGACCTTCCAAATGCCTCCCAACACCTCAAACCTATTCTATTTGCTGACGACAACCTTCATTTACTCCAGTCCTGACCCCTTGCTCTAAATGGCACACAGTAAATACTGAGCTAAATAAAGTCCATCTTTGGCAAACTGCCAAAAACTCACCCTTAACATTGACAAAACTTTCTATATTCTGTTTGGCAATAAATCTCTAATCAAATAAATCTCTCAGAACCAAACCATACCCAAATTTGTAACAAATTAGATGGAAAATTTTGGCGTTCTCATTGATCACAAGCTGAATTTCCAGGGACACATTCTAAATATATCAAAAAAAGTTTCAAAAACTGTTGGCATTCTTTCTAAGATCAGATATATGTACCACGCCATGCCTGGTTACTCTATATTACTCCCTCATCTATCCATACCTCAACTATGGTATTTGTGCTTGGGTTCTACTACCCAAAATTATTTACGCCCTCTAATTACTCAACACAAAGCTGCTATTAGGACAATATCCAACTCTGGCCCCAGACATCATTCGGTACCCCTACTCAAGTCTCTGAATATGTTAGATATTAAGTCACTGCACATTCTCTCTTGTGTATTATACATATATAAAACGCTGAAATGTAATGCCATCCTGACCTCAAAAGCTCATTGAAGGTTGTAACAGAACCCATGAGCACCACACCAGAAATAAATACAGATTGATATTCCAAGAGTACGACTTAATCTAACTAGAAATGCTCTATAAATCAAGGTACCCAGAATGTGGAATGACCATCCCAAACATGTTAAAGACTGTACCTCTCTCAACCAGTTTAAGATTAAAACTACAAACACTACCTAAAAATTCCCTGTAACCTACCTTACCCCTCTATTGTCAACCCATGTCTGTATTTTTTTTAAACAACGCTGTTTGTCGACCTATTGTATTTGTGCTGCTTTTTTCAGTCATGTTCCCCATTTTTTTTATCTTTATTTGTATTTGTTCTCAACTCATTTTATTCTTATGCTCATTAGTATTAAGTTATAGATATTAATGTTTTCCTGCCCGAAACACATTGCATAATAGTGGCTTTAGGCATTGTATGTACTAGCTCTATCTATAATTCGATCCATTAATGTAACATCCCCTGTATGTATGTACCTTACCTGAATAAACATATTTATTTATTTATTTATTTAACCCAAGCACAAATACCATAGTTGAGATAAGGATAGATGAGGGAGTAATAGAGCATCACCAGGGCAGGATGAGGTACATAATATCTGATCTTAGAAAGAATGCAAATAGTTTTTGAAACTTTGTTGATATATTTAGAATGTGTCCCTGGAAATTCAGCTTGTGGTCAATGAGAACGCCAAGGAATTTGCCATCTACTTTGTTAAAAATTTGGGTATTGTTTATCCTGAGATTTATTTGATTTGAGGATTTATTGCCAAACAAAATATAGAAAGTTTTGTCAATGTTGAGGGTGAGTTTGTTGGCAGTTAGCCAAAGATGGATTTTATTTAGCTCAGTATTCACTGTGACATTTAGAGCAAGGGGGGTCAGGACTAGAGCAAATGAAGGTTGTGTCGTCAGCAATAGAATTGGTTTGAGGTTTTGGGAGGCATTTGGAAGGTCATTAATGTAGATGAGAAAGAGGAGAGGGCCAAGTATGCTGCCCTGAGGAACACCTATGTTGATGAGTAGGGTGGGAGAAATTGAATTATTCACAGAAACATACTGGAGCCTGTCAGTAAGGTAAGATTTGAGGTATTGCAGGGAGTGTCCTCTGATTCCATAATGATGTATTTTACGAAGAAGGTTTTGGTGGTTGACAGTGTCAAAAGCCTTATGCAGGTCCACAAATAACGCAACAGGGAACTCATTTTTATGAAGAGCTGCATGTATCAAGTTAATCATACTAATAAGTGCATCGTTAGTGATTTTTTGGGGACTTAAGCCATATTGACAAGAGCTAAGTATATTGTGTTTGGCTAGATAAGAGTAAAGCTGCTTGTAGATTAGTTTTTCAAATATTTTTGACAATTTTGGCAGGATTGATATAGGTCTGTAGTTGTTAACTTCAGTGAGATTACCACATTTGTGGACAGGGGTTACTCTCGTTTTTTTTTTTTAGAATATCTGGAAAGGTTTGGAGTTCAAGTGACTTGTTGAAGAGCAATGCAATAGCAGGAGCTAAAGATCTGGAGGCTTTTTTGTAAATTAAAGTTGGTATCTTCTCAAGGGAACTAGACTTGGTTTTAAGGGAAAGGATAATTTCATTAACATCAGTGGAATTTGCAGGCGTTAGGTACAGAGACTGTGGATAGTTAAGATAGTGTAAGATAGATATAGATGTGTAAGATAGTCCTGAACATTAGTACTGGAAGGTGGAATATCATTTGCAAGGGATTACCCAATGGAAGAGAAGAACCTATCAGAACCTATCAGTATCAGAGGCGGTAAGCTGACCATCGGTATTGGACATGAGTATTGGTTTGTTAATTAAAATCTTCTTTGATCCCAATATTTGTGAAATTGTGCTCCATGGAAGAGGATCAAAATTTCATGAACTACCTTTTTTCATTTATGGACCAACATAACAGCTCCCCTCCCATCTAGTATAGTCACTGACAGAACAACTGACCACTATCCTACCTTACTTGTAGCGAACATGGCCATAACACCACCAGCTAACAAGACACTTACCTTTAGGTTACACAGTGATGCAGCAATAGGCAATCTCACAAATGCCCTCCACGATATAAACTGGGAATCTGAATTTAATAATACACAGGATATAAATTCAATAACTAACTTCTTCCGTTCCAAAATTCTAAGCCTTTACAACACTCATTGTCCTCTCCTCGCCAAGAGAGTAACTGGCAAAAGGTTAAATAATCCCTGGCTCACAAATGGCATACTCAAAGCAATCGACAAGAAAATTGAATATTAAAAAAACTTAGGATTGGCTAAGTTGCAAAGGATGTAGTTAAGAGGTACTCGTCAGTGCTTACCAGTATAATAAGAAAAGCAAAACGTTCCTATTATGAGAATAGATTCAAAGAAGCAAGAGGCAACATGAAAAGCACATGGAGGGTCATCTCTAACATCCTTGGAGCTGAACAACATTCATATAACCAGATAAAAATCTCCAGGGATGGTTATACACCTGCAACTGTTACTTTAGTTCATTTATTATGCACCCCCATACCCATCTTGTGGGCGGTAGTGGAAAGGGTTACAGAGGCACATAATGGGCTCAGGGACTGATCCCCACAATTCATTTAGCTAAGCAAGTTACAATCTTGATGAGCTAGTTACAAAATACAGTATAAGTCGTCACATCAACAATAGGCTCGAGATCGACCACAAGTACAGTTTCTAAATCAAGCAACTGACATATGTGGAGAGCTAGTGTCACAATTGATATGTTTGTCCTGCACACCGCCCCCCCATCCAGTGGGCAGCGGTGGATAGGTTACTATCACTCTTAGTTACTTCCTACAGTTAGCAAACTGGGGATATTTGGCTAAAATTTCTGGTAGCAGATCATTTTGAATGAAATACTGACACATCGTTGGTACATTGCTTATAGAATTGTCTCTGAATTCACGTATCTTTTCGCACTTCATCACATAGTGACGGAGGGTGTGCGAATAATTTTGTTGACACAGTTTACATTTGGTCAGGTCTACATCAGCAGATAATGAGAATTCCCAGAGATACTTGTAACCGAGTCTAACCCGAGCAGTAGTAACATCTAGAAGTCTGCTGATTTTATTTATTTATTTATTTATATACAAGAAGGTACATTGGGATTGTGAAGATACATAGTATAGTAATTACAATCTTGTAAAGCCACTAGTACGCGCAGCGTTTCTGGCAGGTCCTTATTCTAAGAAATTTTTAAGTAGTTAAATACTTGCAAAATTTATAAAAAATGATAACAGTTACATAGCAAAAGAGAAAAAAAAAAGATGAGAGAAAATTGTAGGTATATTAAAGCACATAAGTAGCTAGATTGATTGCAATGACAACTTGAATGGTAGTTGATAAAAATTGGTAGGCACAATACAGCAAATGGCTAGCACATAAAAGAAGACAGCAATGAACACAATGATAAAGTTGTCTGGGTTAAGTACATAAAGATTGGGAGATTTGGTAACACTAGATACAGAGCAAATTTAAAGCTCAGTGTAGGAAACTATGAAGATGAAATTAGGTACTTTTTGTTTTTGTTTTTAAATGAGGCAAAAGCTTGACAACTTTTCAATTCACTAGGGAGTGAGTTCCATAGACTAGGTACCTTAATTTGCATATGTGGGGGTTTTCTTTTTTGCTTTCAAGCACTGCAATGCGTACGTCGCCAATGTACGTGTGGCAGACGCTTCACGAAGCTGTCGGAATTAGCAGAATAGAAAATACGAGAGCAATTGTACAGGGCCTGGGAGCAACGTCGAGTTAAAGTCCTTAAGGGTCTCTTCTCAGACTAGCCTCACCTGGTCCTGCTCCACGTTGATCGTTGGAATCTCCTCAATGATTAAACACTTTAAGGGACTCCTAGGGTCCTCATCACATTTTTAGTTTAGTGATTATAGGCAACTCGGTGTTGAAGACATTTAGAGCTGAAGGCTTGAGTAATATTGGCAGTATTCAGAAGTGGTTCAACGGAAACACCGCATAAAGCTTAACAGTAGTTTATTTACTAACTTAACCACTAATACACAGGGTGCTTGATTTCTTTAGATTGGCGTCAGCAATGCTATGGTTATATTAGCGAGACTCTTGACGTCTGGCTAAACGACTCGTATCCACTCGTGGAGAAACACCTAACTTAACACAGTTGACAGCCAATCATTAACACGGCAACCTAACTGCCGGTATGCAAAGGGATTACAAGAGTTCCAACCGGATACTCGGTAATGATGATATGCAATAAATCACAAAGGCACTGTCAATGGGACAGGCAATAACATGCACAATAATAATCACACAATAACTAAATGTGTGATGTATGTGAAACTCACATTCACAGACGGGTGAAATGCCGTGATACCACACAGATAAACACGCATTCACCGTCGATTCACCTATAATCTGTGACAGGTATAAGAAGGGGAGAACTGTGGTTGATCCCTCAGATAAACACAGACACAATAAAACAATGACAAGATCTTGTACTTACAGATAAGGTACCTTTCCTTACTCACTCACTCAGACACGTTTATGCAAGAACTCGTAGGTGGCCTGATAGCTGGTTTCGCTCATAGACACGGAGGTTACTCGCAGTTTGGCGTACAGACACACGCACACACTCTTGGCACTGGCGGTGGGTAAGGGTAGTGACGTCACGTGGTACAGTGAGGGCGGCGGCGGCTGCCTCGAGGTACTGAGGTACACGCTCGGGACAGAGTGGCGGCTGGCGGCGGCTATGGTACCATGCAGTACACTTGTGTTAAAGTCACGCACAGATTACTTAGGCGGCGGCACTGCCTTTGTTCACTCTAAGTCACTCACAACGATCTTTGTCACCAGGGATTACCTGATACCAGTCTGTTTCGCTCTGAAGATTTGTCACTTTAGGCTTCTGAACAATATACTCACACTCGTGATTCTAGACGAGTGTGGTATATCGCAAAGACGCTGAATTAACTTGACGGTGAGGAATGGACAGTGTTCAGTCTATTGGCCGATAGACAGAACAGGACCCGTCCTCTTGGTTTGGTCTCCCTCACGTGAATGATTTTGCAAGGGGTGCCGGGCATCTCGTGGCACACAACACAAATGGAGTTACAATTTGACCAATAGCATTGCAGCAAATGAGCGGGAACCAATTATATTGAACAATCGATGATCAGTAGGAGAGGTGACGTCATGAACACATCACGAACACGTCATAGCTGTTATTCACCATCGCGCTGGTTGACCCCAGAGGTCAGACGGTCGCTGGCGTCTCCCCCCCCCCCTCTCTCTCTCTCTTCACCGGCCATGTACCCACTGACCCTTTGGTGGCAAGTATGCTTAATTCCCTGTATCTACTTCCTGCCTGGACATACGGCGGCCTCTGTATTATAAAAGTGTTCCTGGTTAAGTGGGCATTCTGGAGATACCCAACATGTCAGGTCACTATCCAGGATTAGGAGAGATAGGCTTGTGCAAGAATATCAGTGCACTATGCACTGCAATGAACCATTCAAGTCAGCTGTGGGAGAATCTTGGGAGACATACTCCCACATCATAGTGTGGGCGGTAGTGGAAAGGGTTACAGAGGCACAAACACAGATTAAGTTTGACCCTGGGGATATTGTGGCGATAATCTCTTCCCAGAGATTTAGCCTGCTCCTTCTGCTAGAATCACGTTCAACACAATATTCAAGATACGTTATTCAGTGGCTTAAACGTATATATCAAGTCAGCCACACGCACCTGCAACTCCCTCCTCCCCCCACTCCTGCACACCTGGTCGACCCGCCAACTGCTACTCCCAGCCAAACTACCGACTTGCGGCCGTCCTGCATTCTCATTGGCCGTTCAACAACACACCACTCCAGCTCCACGCCAATCACATTCCTCGCAAGCCAATGTCAGGACCGCCAGCAGTTCTCCAGTCAGAATATATCTAGTGCTCTTGCTGTGAACACCTACTTGACCCACCTTGTGTGATCAAATAGAGGTTGATAGCTTGCGCATATATTCCCAGCACCATTTATCTTTGTATTCCTGTTAACGTAACCAGTTCCCCCCTTTTCAGTTTGTTATATATATATTTTTACGTGTTTTACTTTTACATTATTTTAAATGCCAAGGAATTGTCTTTATTTTATTTTGTTTTCTAGATTAATTAAAGTGCATTTTTTTATATTTTGTGTTTTCGTGTATCTTACCTTACCTTACCACAGATTATCAGACAAGCAGTCACTCTTTTTTTTCCTTTTTTTTTTATAACTTACATGTATGTGGCCCAGCATTGACATCTGCTATTTGGAAGACTGCCGACCACCATTTCCAACACGTTACCATCACATATAATTGGGGGCCTGTCCTAGGAGCTGCACTCAGGTATTGGTAATTGTGGTAAGCGTACTTGGCTTTCATTCCCTTGCTTTCAATATTTACATTAATCACGTTTATTATTATATGGTGCTGTGTATATTGTGCATTACGGGAGTAGCATATGGTGAGTGTGAGACAACTTTGGATTACGTGGTGACTGTAGGCCGCAGTCATACTCTTAATTGGTCGTCTCCCCCTTCCGTGTTATTACCCGTGTTTAACATCTTTTGTCCCTCAGATATTTCTCACATTTTTGACAGATTATCACATAGGTACCCTGGTACTGTGGTCTGTCTCCGGGTCAATAGCACCTAATTTCTGCAATCCGACTCTAGGAGGAAAAAGAGGGCCAAAGTTCCTCTAGCACGGACTATTATTGGCGAACTGGGACCTCGCCGATAGTTCTCGTCACCAGTTGACACTCGCACCCCTACTCGTTGGTCAGAATTGATGGTATTTACTCAAGGTAGGGAATTAGCTTTCTTTCTTTTGAGCACGAAGTTCGCTAATTCTGTAAATACCGTATTCAATTTCAGTGGGTACCTTGCTTATGTTCTATAGTGACTCGGCAAGGTATGACTACATTTTTGGACTACCTCATTTCCTTAGGAACCATTTAGTGTTTCACTTGTCTTTTGAAACTCAGTTTCAACTAATTAGTAGGATTTTCTTGCCTTTATCCTCCCACAGTGAGTACCAGGTACAAGATTTCCTGCGACCTTAATCATTTACCATCTTGAATTAACTTTAATTATTAATAATTCCACAGGATAGGTATCAGTTGCCACGTTTCCTGTTTCTGACATTCACCATATTCTCACAGTATATTCGTGTCTCATTTATTTATAATGTTTCGTACCCAAACTTTCAAGGCAGATCCAGAAGGTGAAATAGAGAAATTGCGTCATGCTAAGAGGGTCGAATTGAGAACTCTTGCACATGAGTATCAATTAGAAGTTCCCCCTGACGCCAACAAGTATGCCATACATAATATAATTTTAGATTATCTTTTGGATGAAGGGAAGATAGATTCTGATACTCACGAACAACATACCATTTCAGAGAAGCATGATTTGACGGCAATAAAACTCAAAATAGAGCTCGCAAAGCTCGAGAAGGAGCAACAGCAAGCCGCCCTGCAACAACAGCAAGCCGCCCTACAGCAACAACAGGAAGCAGCTGCCATCAGAAGGGAAGAGCAAGAACGCGAGCTCCAGTTCAAGAAAGAAGAAATCCGCCTCAAAGAGCGAGAGGCCGCACTGAAGAAAGAAGAGGCCGCACTGAAGAAAGAAGAAAGTGAACGTGAGTTGGCCTTATACAAAGAGCGACTCGAGATACAACGTGAACACGACAAACGGCAGGCAGAAACAGTTCTAGAATGTCGTGACCGAGAACTCACGAGGGACGCTGCACACCAAGCTCAACTCCAGCAAGCTGCAGCTAGTCTTCCTCCCAGTTTCAATGTCTCCCATGCAAGTAAGTTAATGCCCCCGTTCATAGAAACGGAGGTGGATGTTTTCTTCACAACTTTTGAGACCCTTGCTAATCAACTTAGTTGGCCTGACGACCAATGGGCTACCCTTCTCCGAGTACATTTAACAGGTAGAGCAGCCGTCACACTCAGCACTTTGGCATCAGAAAACGACTACACCACCTTGAAGCAAGCTGTGTTGGACGCCTACCTTCTCTCCACCGAAAGCTATCGACGAAAGTTCCGTGACTACGTCAAGGCAAGTACCACCACCTTCTTAGAATTTGCTAACACCAAACGGAGATATTTCATGAAATGGCTGGAGGCAGCACATGTCTCTACTTTTCCAGAGCTTGTCAACCTCATACTGGTTGAAGAATTTTTGAGACGTGTACCTCCTCCTGTCCGCCTATACTTAGCAGACAAAGAAGAGACCGATTTGGTGAAGTGCGCGAAGTCAGCTGACACTTACAGCCTCATCCACCGGCTGACACCAGAACCTACCAGTAAGAAGTCTTGGTACAGTTACGAGAAAGCGAGCCCAGATCAAGGTACCTTTCAACTGTACTGCAGGTATTGTCGACTCTATGGACATACCAAAGAAAAATGTGGTAAGTCCCAATCTAAAGGTAACATAGAACCTCCTAAGCCCAAACCTACTCACCCTAAGTCCGGTAAGCCTGTAATGAATGTTGGTGTTCATGCTAATGATCTCTCTCTCTTTAGCAAGCATCTATATCCAGGAACTATCACTACCCACGGTTCAGATTCAGAGGGACGTTTTGGACTTAACCATTAAACTGCACAACGCGCCTGCAGGCTCACGTCTGGTTTGCGCAACGCGCCTCCGGGTATTTGTATTTTTCACGTTCCATTCAAAACTCCCGCGGCGACACGGGGTTCACATCAGCTTCCTCAGGGCTCTTGTAAACAGACGCCATCTTTAAAAAAAATCGTGGTCCACATTCCCGGGTGTGGGATCCTCAGTAGTGATTGAGCAACCAAGGCTGGCGCTCGCAGCATGAGCGCACAGCACTGCTGTTCAGCGTGTGACCACAGCATCACCTAATAATGTCAAAATATATATATAACTTGTATTATTTAGCTATGATAGTGTTATAGAAGAGCCTGAGTGTGATAATGACTGGGTACAATGTTCAAATATCAGTGATTCAATGCTGTTCACGATGTTCACAGCACTAGCCACAGCATCACAGCATTATTTCGTCCATCTAGGAATCTTCAAATGATTTCTTAGGTTCCTTTTCAAAATAAACATGTGGTCAATTATTCATTTACAGGAATTAGTGACCAGGATTGTGGTTATAATTAGCGCTGTGCGTAATATTGTGGAAGGAGGAATTTTGGTGAGGGAGGGAGGGCGAGAATTGAGGTAGCCTCATTGTGTGTGTGTGGCAGCCACTCTTGTTTTGCTCACCATACTAGCTTAGTGGTTTGCTATGGGTAAAACACATGTACATGGGTATATATAGTGTGTGTATATAGTGTAAGAACAGCAACAGGAGAATGTTGAGAGGAGCTATTTTGGTGAGGGAGGTGACGTTGTAATCGTAGCGTCGTCTGCTGTGTGATTTTTCATGCAGTGTATGGTGGCCACTGTACTGTTTGGACACAGTACCGGCTTACTTGCATAGTTCTGGTAAATAAAACATGTAGATAGGTATATAGAACATGTGTAATAAGAACTATAACAGTATGGTGGGAGGAGCAATGTTGGTGAGTAAGATGTTGGATTGAGGGAGACTGGCTGGGTGTGGCTGCTCTCACTCGAGGTGTTCTGAATGGGTTCATGGCCAAATGCTCCCATTGGCCCATACGAGGCAGCTGTTATTGGCATATACGAGGCAGCTGCTATTGGCCCATACGAGGCAGCTGCTATTGGCCCATACGAGGCAGCTGCTATTGGCATATACGAGGCAGCTGCTATTGGCCCATACGAGGCATCTGCTATTGGCCCATACGAGGCAGCTGCTATTGGCCCATACGAGGTAGCTGCTATTGGCCCATATGAGGCAGCTCCTATTGTCCCATACGAGGCAGCTGCTATTGGCATATACGAGGCAGCTGCTATTGGCCCATACGAGGCAGCTGCTATTGGCCCATACGAAGCAGCTGCTACGCGATGTTCTGAATGTGTTGATGGTGAATGTATATAGTGTGTGACAGTGTATAGTGTGTAAATAGATTGTATATATACATAAATTAGCATGATACATAGTAAATGTGTGCTGCATATGTGTACACAAGTGTCATGCACGTAACACAGTGTCTTTGGACAGTACGGATGTTTTACTGCCATAATATAGTGTACGTGTTCACTATACATAGGATTAGCACGTAAAAACAAATAAAATGTATTTGGAACTGTGCGAAAATAATGAACGAAAATATATTCGGGCAACTCGCGCGCCCCGCCCCGGTCGCCCTACTGGCCCCGGGAGCGTACGTCATGGGCGAACAGGGAATGATGACGTCACGCCCCAACTTACGGACCCCATAGCAGCCAAAGTAAGTACAATTTCGATTTTTTTTCTACATACCCATACTGAGGGAAGGGTTTCCGACACTTTAAAAAGAAAAAAGAATTTTTTCCTGAGAATTTATTTCCCGCGCACTGCGGGGGTGTCATATTTGGAGGCAACGGAGTTAAGGGGTTAAGATCCTGCGGGACACAGCGGCTCTACAATCGATCGTCTTGAAATCAGCTGTGCCCAACGTCGCCTACACAGGAGAGACTGTATTCATCACTGACCTTACTGCTACTACTCCTTATCCTCTTGCCAGAGTTTACCTAGATTGTCCCTTCGTGACCGGTGAAGTCCAAGTCGCCGTCAGGGAAAAGCCTTTTCCCATGCCTGGAGTGCAACTTCTCCTGGGCAACGACTTGGCAGAAGACCAACAACCAAACAACCTGATCGTCAAGGACATATCCCAGGTGAGCAACTCTGTGTTGGATAACCCGATTTTTGAGCATGTTCCAGCAAAGGTTCAAGAGAGTGATGAAGGTTCTCCTCCTGTTATGGTGACCACCCGTGCTCAAGCTGCACGACCACAGCCAGCTTACTCTACTGCTACCGCTTTCCCTCAGGACCCTTCGAAACTACCCCCAAATCTGACCGCTTTGGAGTTCCGTAAGTTACAGAGAGATGATCTTACCTTGACACCATTATTCTTTCAGGCTGAGACCCAATCCGACAGTGTTCCTGGGTTCTTTATGGAGAACGAATTACTCTATCGCAGGTATAGACCCAGTAAACTGAAGGACGAGGACGATTGGGCAGACGTTGAACAACTAGTGATTCCTACCAGCCTGCGGCCCACGATTCTACACCTGGCCCACGGAGCACTGTCACACTACGGGTTCAACAAGACTTACCATGGAATTCGACAAGACTACTACTGGCCAGGTATGGTTAACGATGTCAAGAATCATGTCAAACTGTGCCACGTGTGTCAGTTAGCCGGGAAACCGAACGTTTCCATTCCCAGAGCACCACTGATACCCATCCAGGTGCCTGAGGAACCGTTCCACAGACTTATTATTGACTGTGTTGGTCCTTTGCCTCGGACCAGTGCAGGCAACGCCTATATCTTAACTATCCTGTGTCCTACCACCAGATTCCCCATAGCAGTTCCAGTGAAAAACATTACGGCTGCTACAGTGGTGAAGAATTTATTGAAAATCTTCACCCAGTATGGATTTCCGAGGGAGATTCAGAGCGACTGTGGCACCAACTTCACCAGTGATCTCTTCAAACGGACTCTGGAGGAGTTCAACATCAAACAGGTACTGTCCAGCCCCTATCATCCTGCTTCACAGGGTTCTCTCGAGCGTAGTCATCAGACTATCAAGGCACTCTTAAAAAAGTTTTGCAATGAGACCTCAAAGGATTGGGATAGGCAACTTGATCTCATTATGTGTATTTTCAGAAGTCTTCCCAACGAGTCACTAGGAGTATCTCCTTATGAGATGCTCTACGGACGTAAGTGCCGTACACCTCTCAAGGCTTTCAAGGATTCTCTACGTGATGCCACCTTCAGTGAGCATCAGAATGTGCCCCAGTATCTTCAAAACCTCCGACACATTCTAGAGAGGGTCCATTCCTTTGCTAGCAACAACCTACAGAAAGCCCAAGAGAGGATGAAGACTCGTTACGACCAGCACTGCCAAGTAAGGAAGTTTAAACCGGGAGACTTAGTTCTTGCCTATTTCCCTATCCCAGGTTCTCCTTTACAGAACAGGTTCTCAGGACCCTACCGTGTTAAGGAGTGCCGGAACAACTTCAACTACGTTCTCGAGACCCCCGATAGGCGGCGGAAGACCCAGCTGTGCCACATCAATCTGCTCAAGCCCTATCATGGGGTTCCTCCCACTGTGTTAACCAACTTTACCTCATTTACAGATCCATACAGCCACAGTGAGACCTTCCCTGCTTCTCCTTCCGAAAACACTGACACTGAGACAGCGCTTTCTAATTCGGAAATCCTTACTGACCTTCACAATCATTTTCAGGACGATAATAGTGCTTCACTCATCAAACTCATCAGAGAACATCAGGAGTTGTTTCGAGATGATCCCCAAGAGTGTACTGTGACTCGGCACGACATCCAACTGCTACCTGACACCCAGCCGATTCGCCAACCGTTCTACAGAATCAGCCCTAGCAAAACGGAAGTCATGCGTGCTGAGGTACAGTATCTCATGGACTGGCTACCCCCTGTGAGTCCCCCTGGGCCTCACCATGCATCCTGGTACCCAAACCTCACGGCAAAATCCGTCTTTGCACGGATTATAGGAAATTAAACAGTGTCACCGTGAAGGATGCCTACCCATTACCTAGGATAGACGACATCCTTGATGCCATTGGTAATGCCCGCTACCTGTCCCAGATGGACTTACTCAAGGGCTATTACCAGGTGAGCTTAACGGAGCGAGCTAAAGAACTGTCTGCCTTTATAACCCCTTTCGGGCTTTTCAGGTACAACCGCCTTCCCTTTGGACTCTGCAATGCCCCGGCCACCTTTCAGAGAGCTGTCAACCGCGTCATCCAGGGCTTGGACAACACCTACGCCTATTTGGATGATATCGTTGTAGCATCCAACACCTGGAGCGAACACCTGCTCCAGCTACAACGATTGTTCTACAAGCTCCTGAAAGCCGGCCTCACCATCAATCTGGGCAAGTCCACCTTCGCGAAAGGTAAAGTGCGGTACCTGGGTCATGTTATAGGGAGTGGCAGCCTGGCTCCGTTAAATATCCACATTCAAGCAATCCAACAGTATCCACAGCCTACTACCAGGAAGCAGCTCCTGCGCTTCCTTGGTCTTGCTTCCTATTACCGTAGGTTTGTGAAGAACTTTAGCACTGTTGCAACCCCCTTAATCACCTTAACCAGTCCCAAGCAACGGTATAATTGGACCAGGGAGCAAACCGTTGCCTTCGAACAACTCAAATTCCTCCTCTGTTCTAATCCTATTCTCGCCTCACCAGATATCAAGAAGCCTTTCATCCTCCATGTCGACGCCAGTGGTACCGGCATCGGAAGTGTCTTAATGCAGCAGCGAGGCGAGGAGGTTCTACCTGTCAGCTACTACAGTTGCAAGTTGAAGCCTCATCAGAAAAACTATAGCACTATAGAGAAGGAACTCCTCTCCATCGTCCTGAGCTTACAACACTTTGCACCATATCTGCACGGTGCTAGGTCCACTACCATCTATTCGGACCACAACCTCTAAGATTCCTACATCAAGCCCAATTCAATAACCAACGTCTGCTGCGATGGGCTTTATACCTTCAAGGCTTCAATCTGAAGATCTGTTACATTAAGGGGCCTGATAACATCATCGCTGACGCCCTCTCCAGAGTGCATGAGGTAGAGGCAGCTCCACCTCCCACTCTACCTCCCGTGAACGTGACTCCACCAGAACCGCAGGCTTCGGGGGAGAGTTGTGACGATAATCTCTTCCCAGAGATTTAGCCTGCTCCTTCTGCTAGAATCACGTTCAACACAATATTCAAGATACGTTATTCAGTGGCTTAAACGTATATATCAAGACAGCCACGCACCTGCAACTCCCTCCTCCCCCCACTCCTGCACACCTGGTCGACCCGCCAACTGCTACTCCCAGCCAAACTACCGACTTGCGGCCGTCCTGCATTCTCATTGGCCGTTCAACAACACACCACTCCAGCTCCACGCCAATCACATTCCTCGCAAGCCAATGTCAGGACCGCCAGCAGTTCTCCAGTCAGAATATATCTAGTGCTCTTGCTGTGAACACCTACTTGACCACCTTGTGTGATCAAATAGAGGTTGATAGCTTGCGCATATATTCCCAGCACCATTTATCTTTGTATTCCTGTTAACGTAACCAGTTCCCCCCTTTTCAGTTTGTTATATATATTTTTACGTGTTTTACTTTTACATTATTTTAAATGCCAAGGAATTGTCTTTATTTTATTTTGTTTTCTAGATTAAGTAAAGTGCATTTTTTTATATTTGTGTTTTCGTGTATCTTACCTTACCTTACCACAGATTATCAGACAAGCAGTCACTCTTTTTTTTCCTTTTTTTTATAACTTACATGTATGTGGCCCAGCATTGACATCTGCTATTTGGAAGACTGCCGACCACCATTTCCACACGTTACCGTCA
>WNGS01007760.1:25116-35590 GCA_020271785.1 Procambarus virginalis
CAAAGCGATATTTCGTTCTGGTTCTCTTTAGTGTGGTGATAATGGGTCCTATTACATCTGTCCAGGGGAGAGTTTCAGAGCATGGTTGCATTAAGAACAGGGTTTTACTACACCTCTCCATTGTCTGATGTATTGTATTATATTGCATTTGTGCTTCACTGTATGGATCACTTGTTGATGTCAGTCCTTTTAACTCTTTATAAAATTATATGTAATATTTATATATTTATATATCTAATATTTGTAATATTATAGAATTACCGTATATTTGTGATATTTTGTATGTTATTTTGTTCATACTTTATGGCAGGAACTTAGATAGGGTAGCGAAGCTGGTCCCCGGTGCGGTGCGGTACAGTTGACCTCTTGTTGTCCCAGGTTGATGTCACCAGTTTCCAGTTACTCGATTTATAACACTGATTTATTCTTTGCTTGTATTCTTACAAGGAATTTTCTGCCTAATTTCCGGCTTGCAATGGTACTCACTCACTTTATTTCTAATTCCTAGATCCACATTTCCATATTACACTATATATTTTCCGTATTTTATCACTTTGGGACTGCCCTGGGGTAGGCCTCGTGGCTTGTGGAACAACCCGTCCTCGCAAATTCGTATAGTCAATATTGGCTTATTAAATACGTGCATAGGTGATATACTAAACATAATAGTGTCCCTTGAAAAGCTTCATAGAAAACACCAACCTTACCTAACCTACTTAGTATGTTAAGATAAGCATCTTATAGCTTCGTAATTACAATTGCTATTTAACCTATTATAGGTATAGGTTAAGTAACAATTGTAATTATGAAGCAATAAGATGCTTATCTTAACATACTAAGTAGGTTAGGTAAGGTCGGTGTTTTCTATGAAGCTTTTATGTTTAGTATGTCACCTATGCACGTATTTAATAAGTCAATATTGACTATACGAATTTGCGAGGAAGGGTTGTGTGGAAACACAGCCTAGCTGATGCCACCTCTTGCCATTATTCTATATTTCTAGTATTCTTTATTTATAATATTCATGCACGATTTTCCTACATTTCCAACTTATACGTGTGTTGTGATACCCGTTCCACTTCACTGTTCCATGAATTACTGTTCACTATTATTTCCTCATATCGCCTACACGCATGTACACAAAGCCTCGTGCACTGGCTCACACGTGGTCTCCCGTTTATTCTCTATTTAACACAAAGTTCCATTGTTAATGACTGTTTTCAATTTTTCAACGGGTCACTATGCACTTTGTGATGTCTGTAATTAGTAATCCATGGCTGTAGTCCTAAGAAATCACGGTTAATGTCACTATTTGAACGGAGCGCGCATGATATGTCTTTACCCTCCCTCGACCCAGACCTGCTAACCCTCGACCCAGACCTGCTAAACTGTCAACTAACAAACTAACACTAAACATAGAAAAAACCTACTACATCTTATTTGGAAGTAAATCATCGAATGCAATTCAGCTTCAGATAGACAACGTTAACATCAGTAGTACAAATGATGGAAAGTTTCTTGGCCTATACCCAGAGAAGAGACTCAACTTCAGCCCCCACATACAACACATAACTAAGAACATCTCTAAAACAGTTGGTATACTCTCTAAAATCAGATATTATATACCTAACTTTGCTCTCCTCTCACTATTTTATGCACTAATCTATCCCTATCTTAATTATGGTATCTGTGCATGGGGTTCAACCACTGCAAACTACCTTAAGCCCATCATCACCCAGCAAAATTCTGCTATGAGAGCAATAACAAACTCTGCTTTTAGACAACACTCAGCCCCCCTTGTTTAAATCCCTAAACACGCTAAACACAAACTCACTCCACACATTCTCTTGTGTCAATTACATTTACAAAACCCTGTTCTTAAATGCAAACCATGCTCTGAAATTCTCCCTGGACAGATGTAATAGGACCCATTATCACCACACCAGAAATAAATATCTCTTTGATATCCCCAGGGTCAAACTTAATCTGTGTAAACACTCCATGTATATTAAGGGACCCAGTCCATGGAACTCACTCCCTAGTGAATTGAAAAGCTGTCAAACTTTTGCCTCATTTAAAAACAAAACAAAAAGAACCTAATTTCATCTTCGTAGTTTCCTACACTGAGCTTTAAATTTGCTCTGTATCTAGTGTTACCCAATCTCCCAATCTTTATGTACTTTATCCAAACAACTTTATCATTGTGTTCATTGCTGTATTTTATGTGCTAGCCATATGCTGTATTGTGCCTATTAATTTTCGTTAAACTACCATTCAAGCTGTCATTGCAATCAATCTGAGTTACCTATGTGCTTTAATACACCTAAAATTTTCTCTCATATTTTATTTTTTTTCCTTGCTGTGTAACTGTTATCATTATTATAAATTTTGCAAGTATTTACCTACTTAAAATTTTCTTAGATTAAGGACCTGCCCGAAACGCTGCACGTACTAGTGGCTTTACAAGAATGTAATTACCATATTATGTATCCTCACATTCCCAATGTACCTGTGAGCTTCTTGTTGATCACTTCTGACACAAAGATTATTGATGTGTGTATTTGTGTGGGTGATTAGATATGTATTGCAGAAGGAGGAAAGAATCGAGGCAACTACAGAAGCACCATACTGACCCCCGAGCTCAAAGCGGCAGCTAAGAGCCTTCGTGAGAACAAGGAGATAGTTGTCAGGAGAGGCGACAAGTCGCCAATATACGTCATCCTTAAGAAAGACGAATATCTGGCGAAAATGAACTTCATACTCTCTGACCAAACTAAATTCCAAAGGGTAATGAAGGACACTACAGCCGAATTGAAAGCAAAGGTCAACAAATTAATTGAAACTGTGAATGCCAAGAAATCCGGACTCCACCTGCCAAAGATTATTGGGGAATATAAACCTGGATATGCGTATGGAAATGTCAAGACACATAAGCCTGGAAACCCACTTCGGCCAATCATCAGCCAGATACCCACACCCACGTACAGACTGGCGAAACGACTCAACGGCTTACTGACTCCTTATGTCCCTTGCGCCTTCAGCCTGACGTCCCCGAAGGAATTTGTTGATTTACTGCGGGGAGCACGGGCCACAGGGATTAGAGCCTCGTTGGACGTAGAATCGCTGTTTACCAACGTACCTGTGGATGAAACAATCGGGATGATAGTGGACCGAATGTATCGTGATTCGGCCTGTACTCCTCTTGACATACCAGAAAATATCCTGAGGAAACTACTCGAATCTTGTACTAAGGAAGCATCCTTCTTGAGCCCGGATGGGCACATGTATAAGCAAGTAGATGGGGTCGCCATGAGTTCTCCCCTAGGTGTCCTGTTCGCGAACTTCTACATGGGTACTATCGAGAAAAAAGTCTTAGTCGACTTGAACTTGAAACCGGCCAAATACTGCAGGTATGTTGACGACATTTTTACACAGGTACCTGATGTCAGACATCTGTAGGAGCTGAAAGAGGCGTTTGAGCAGAATTCTGTGTTGCGTTTCACTTACGAGATGGAGAAGGATGGGAAGCTGCCCTTTCTAGATGTAACAGTCATGGAAAGGAGCGGAGGTTTCCACACTGCAGTCTACACTAAGGAAACAAACATAGGAATGTGCCTAAATGCCAACAGTGACTGCCCAGACAGGTACAAGAGGAGTGTTGTTAACGCTTATGTCGACCGTGCTCTCAGCCACAGCTCAGAATGGAAGCAAGTCGACGAAGAACTCTGTAGGGTAAGGCAGGTCCTAGTCAACAACGGCTTCTCCAATGGTTTCATTGAAGACATCATAAGAAGGAAAGTGAAACGCCATGCAACCTCTGAAGAGACAACTAAACAACACCTATACCCCCTATTAGACTATTTTACAGGAACTTCTTCTCCACAGCTCATAAAACGGAGGAAAGGGTCCTGAAAGATATTGTTAATAGAAATGTTATCCCTACAGACAAAAATCAGAAGATACAACTAACGATTTACTATAAAACCAAGAAAACGGCCAGCCTACTCATGAGAAACTCTCCAGAACGGAGCAGAACGCTCTAAAAGAGACAAACGTCGTCTATGCCTTCAAATGCCCTCTTGGGGACTGTAAGCCTCAAAAAACTCAGTATATAGGCAAGACAACAACATCTCTTTCCAGGCGTTTAACGATGCATAAGCAACAGGGCTCCATTAAGGAACATATATTCTCTTCCCACAACCAAACCATCACCAGAGAAATCTTAGCAAACAACACAGAAATCATGATAGATACAGCGACAGCAGGCGGCTTGACATCTGCGAGGCACTACACATCAAGAAGTCAACACCAGCAATCAACAGCCAATTGACGCAAAACTATATTCTACCCACTTCAAGACTCCGCTCCAACATAGAAACATCAAGAAATATGGGCCAATAGGCCTTCTGCAGTTCTATTTGTACCCACCTTCTGCAAATCTATATCCATTATTCCGTGTTCTGTGTTTTGTTGAAAGTTTGTTTTTCACCCCACTATTGTACTACATCACCTCACCCAAATGCAGGTATAAGGGCCAATGCTGTTCAGCCATAAGTTCAGTCATAAGTTGTGTGTGGATAAACTAAAGTGTTTGAAAATGTAATAAGTTTTACGAAACGCGCTCAAGTGTCGCGTCAGACTAGAAATAAAAATGAATTTTGGAGAATTGATTTTTCATTTACCGTCACCAGTAAAAAGAAACATAAGGAAAATCGAGAAAATTCGTGTTAGAATTATTAATCTTACTTTTTCGGTCATATTTATAATATATATATATATATATATATATATATATATATATATATATATAATATATGAATGGTCCCCAGGACTAGATACAACTGAAAACTCACACCCCAGAAGTGACTCGAACCCATACTCCCAGGAGCAAAGCAACTGGTAACTACAGGGCGCCTTAATCCGCTTGACCATCACGACCGGACATAAGGAAGTGATAGCCTGAGCTATATGAACCACTTCCCCGCCGGCACCTGGATGGTTATCTTGGGCATAGCATTTTATCAAATCACCTCATTTTTTGGGGCAACACGTGAGGAACACAAATGCAAACAAGCCTGAATGGTCCCCAGGACTAGATACAACTGAAAACTCACACCCCAGAAGTGACTCGAACCCATACTCCCAGGAGCAAAGCAACTGGTAACTACAGGGCGCCTTAATCCGCTTGACCATCACGACCGGACATAAGGAAGTGATAGCCTGAGCTATATGAACCACTTCCCCGCCGGCACCTGGATGGTTATCTTGGGCATAGCATTTTATCAAATCACCTCATTTTTTGGGGCAACACGTGAGGAACACAAATGCAAACAAGCCTGAATGGTCCCCAGGACTAGATACAACTGAAAACTCACACCCCAGAAGTGACTCGAACCCATACTCCCAGGAGCAAAGCAACTGGTAACTACAGGGCGCCTTAATCCGCTTGACCATCACGACCGGACATAAGGAAGTGATAGCCTGAGCTATATGAACCACTTCCCCGCCGGCACCTGGATGGTTATCTTGGGCATAGCATTTTATCAAATCACCTCATTTTTTGGGGCAACACGTGAGGAACACAAATGCAAACAAGCCTGAATGGTCCCCAGGACTAGATACAACTGAAAACTCACACCCCAGAAGTGACTCGAACCCATACTCCCAGGAGCACATACTCCCTGGAGTTAGTACCAGTTGCTTTGCTCCTGGGAGTATGGGTTCGAGTCACTTCTGGGGTGTGAGTTTTCAGTTGTATCTAGTCCTGGGGACCATTCAGGCTTGTTTGCATTTGTGTTCCTCACGTGTTGCCCCAAAAAATGAGGTGATTTGATAAAATGCTATGCCCAAGATAACCATCCAGGTGCCGGCGGGGAAGTGGTTCATATAGCTCAGGCTATCACTTCCTTATGTCCGGTCGTGATGGTCAAGCGGATTAAGGCGCCCTGTAGTTACCAGTTGCTTTGCTCCTGGGAGTATGGGTTCGAGTCACTTCTGGGGTGTGAGTTTTCAGTTGTATCTAGTCCTGGGGACCATTCAGGCTTGTTTGCATTTGTGTTCCTCACGTGTTGCCCCAAAAATGAGGTGATTTGATAAAATGCTATGCCCAAGATAACCATCCAGGTGCCGGCGGGAAGTGGTCCATATAGCTCAGGCTATCACTTCCTTATGTCCGGTCGTGATGGTCAAGCGGATTAAGGCGCCCTGTAGTTACCAGTTGCTTTGCTCCTGGGAGTATGGGTTCGAGTCACTTCTGGGGTGTGAGTTTTCAGTTGTATCTAGTCCTGGGGACCATTCAGGCTTGTTTGCATTTGTGTTCCTCACGTGTTGCCCCAAAAAATGAGGTGATTTGATAAAATGCTATGCCCAAGATAACCATCCAGGTGCCGGCGGGGAAGTGGTCCATATAGCTCAGGCTATCACTTCCTTATGTCCGGTCGTGATGGTCAAGCGGATTAAGGCGCCCTGTAGTTACCAGTTGCTTTGCTCCTGGGAGTATGGGTTCGAGTCACTTCTGGGGTGTGAGTTTCAGATATATATATATATATATATATGCGAACAAGCCTGAATGGTCCCCAGGACTATATGCGAATGAAAAACTCACACCTACACAGACTCACAATCATTACAAGGAATCGAATACACACAACCTGCTGTACCAGGGGAGTTTTTTATTAAATTAGACTTGATCGTATTATTAGTGAACACCAAATGATATTAAGGTTTTTAAAAACTGGGGTTTTTTCGGCTGCCTAACCTAACCTAACCTATAAAGATAGGTTAGGTTAGGTTAGGTAGGGTTGGTTAGGTTCGGTCATATATCTACGTTAATTTTAACTCCAATAAAAAAAATTGACCTCATACATAATGAAATGGGTAGCTTTATCATTTCATAAGAAAAAAATTTGAGAAAATATATTAATTCAGGAAAACTTGGCTTATTAGCAAATCTGGCCTTGCATAGTAGGCCAAAAAGAGAGTTCTGGCTACTAGGTACGACATATATATATATATATATATATATATATATATTCTGTATTTACTATCTTCTGATTTAGGGCTTCTATCCCTCTAACTATTTTCTTAGCATCAGGGCTTAGCTGAAACAGGAGTTCTCCAAAAACTCATTTTCGTAATTTCTGGGTGAAGAAAAGATGTGGATTACTATAGAATGTATTACACTTATTAAACAATTTGCACGACGTACGTCGTGCAAATTGTTTAAATAAGTGTAATACATTCTATAGTAATCCACATCTTTTCTTCACCCAGAAATTACGAAAATGAGTTTTGGAGAACTCCTGTTCAGCTAAGCCCTGATGCTAAGAAAATAGTTAGAGGGATAGAAGCCCTAAATCAGAAGATAGTAAATACAGAATATGCGGTCATATTCAATGAGACATGTGTAAAAGAAAACCTGCTGCCAGTATACACCAATATATATATATATATATATATATATATATATATATATATATATATATATATATATATAATATATGCGAACAAGCCTGAATGGTCCCCAGGACTATATGCGAATGAAAACTCACACCTACACAGACTCACAATCATTACAAGGAATCGAATACACACAACCTGCTGTACCAGGGGAGTTTTTTTATTAAATTAGACTTGATCGTATTATTAGTGAACACCAAATTGATATTAAGGTTTTTAAAAACTGGGGACAGTTTCTCAAATCCCATCGCATAAGGTACCACCAATGAGTTTCCATTTTCTGGTTTCGCTTTGGAGACATTATTATAAAACGTACATTTAGCTTTCCCAAACGAGCAATCCAAAAACATCTTAGGGTACTGTAAACTCTTTCCAATTTCATATATTTTAGCTATCTCTTCATCAAAAAACTCAGGGCTGCATACCCTCAAAGCTCAAAGAAACATTCCTGAAAATACTGCCTGTTTAACTTTACTATGATGATTCGAATAATAATGAACAAACGACCCCACGTTGGTAGGTTTTCTATACACATTAAATTTGAACCTTCTATTGACTCTATGAATCATAATGTCCAAAAATGGAAGAGTACCATTCTCCTCATTTTCACATGTGAATTTTATTGAAGGTGCCAAAGAATTAAGTTCATTAAGAAAAAACAATTGGTCTTGGTCACTCGGCCATAAGCACAAAATATCGTCGACATACCTAAACCAGACTGCATTAGAGGGGATAATCCTGGATAAGATCTTTGTTTCGAAGAACTCCATATACAAATTGCTTAAAACTGGGGATAGGGGATTGCCCATAGCCATTCCAAATGTTTGTTTGAAAAATTTTCCATTGAAACTGAAATAATTGTCTTTTATACATAATTTGATAAGTTCCAACACATTATTGGTCTGCAAACTCAAATTATATTTAGGCAGTTCCTCACGTAGGTATTCTAACAAATCATCAACAGGTACTTTAGTGAATAAAGCAGTCACATCAAAACTTACTAGTTTAAAATCAAAATTCAAATTTAGTGTGGATAGCTTATTAATTAAGTCTACATTGTTAGTTAAGTGCGAGTTAGAAATTGTTCCAACGATAGGGGACAAAACTTTAACCAACCACATAGAAAGTTTATAAGCCGCCGAACCAACTGAACTAATAATCGGTCTAACTGGATTATGAGGTTTATGGGTTTTATAAGACCATACATATAAGGTAGAGAGGGAGATCGACTTGTTAGCCTAGAAATCAACTCTTTATCGCCTTTGCACAATGTTTTGAGAGTTTTGTTAAAATGTGCGATCACTTTTTCAGTAGGATCTCTGTTAACCAATAGGTAAGTATCCCTATCTTCCAAAAGTAACTCCATTTTTCGAACATAGTCATCCTTATTCATAATAACTACTGCATTTGACTTATCAGCCTTGGTAATATGTAATGAATTATCTTTTTTGAGATTTTTGAACGCATGAATAAATCGACTTGAACAATTAGGTACAGAATTGTTAAGTAAAACACCATACATCATACCTTTGCACACATTAATATCTTCTACTGAGACATCACTATACTTTTCGAGATTACAGAAACCTTTGGCAATATCTACAAAATTAACTGTCCCGTTAGACGTGGCAAAGCTCAGGCCATATCCTAATGCAGTAATCGTGTTGTTATCAAGTTGTCTATCCGAGAGGTTGATGACAAAATCACGGTTGGAGTGTTTACTCCAGTTACTTTGTTGAATAAGTCTCTTCAATTTTAAATCCAGTTTAGTACTCACCTTTCTGTAGGTAGATCTCAGAGTAGTGTAACAATAATCCATCAAACAGCGGTTCCATTCAGGCGGAATGGCTTGGAGAAAGGCATACTTACAGTTATCCACCACTTTAAAACATTCACGTACATGTAGTTTAAGTAACTCGATATTTTTCTTAAGCACTATGCGGGGAATCTCATCAAACGGCCGATCTGATATTTTAAAAACGCTGTTGGGTAAAAATGAACGGGGAAGCACTTGTTCACTGAGGCATTTTCGAAGGAAACGGAGGCGAAGTTTTAAGGAATGAGATTTCACTAAAGCAGAACGAAGTTTAGTAACAAAGGCTTAAGAGAAGGGTAGAGAGAGGAGAAGGAGAGAAACTGGCACGTGGTATCCATTGATGCAATTGACGATCACTAAACACTGATCATTTGTATGCGGAAAAACCACAAAGAAATGGAGAAGAGAGATGAACGTTTCGACTCGCGAAAGTCGTTGTCAACATCAGACTGACTGAGAGAAGTAAGGAGAGGGTACAGGTCAGCACATGGACCTGACCAACCCATCTATGGGGAAAGGATTATGCGATGGGATTTGAGAAACTGTCCCCAGTTTTTAAAAAACTTAATATCAATTTGGTGTTCACTATAATACGATCAAGTCTAATTTAATAAAAAAACTCCCCTGGTACAGCAGGTTGTGTGTATTCGATTCCTTGTAATGATTGTGAGTCTGTGTACCTTGGACAAACAGGAAAATCCTTACAATTACGCATGTCCCAACATGCTTATAGTATAAGAACTGCCCAAACGTCTAATGCTTTGTATCTACATACAAGTTCGTGTGATCACACTATTAATTGGGATGGGGCGAAAAGCATTGCCAATTGCAATGGCTTTGTGGAACGGAATTTAATTGAGTCTGCGCTAATTAGTCAACGTCCAAATCTTCTCAATGTTAGTACTGGTATGTACAAACTTGATCCAGTTTTAAGTTACAATATTACACAACAGTTTAAGAAAAAACTTTGATAAGGGAGGCATACAATGTCTCATTACAATTTTATATTCAATTATTGTGTGTCACATGAGGCTTTTCCTTATCTTCTTCCTTATTCTCTGACCGCTTAATCCTCTTTGACCTCTCCTGTTCTGGTAATCCTTTCCCCATAGATGGGTTGGTCAGGTCCATGTGCTGACCTGTACCCTCTCCTTACTTCTCTCAGTCAGTTTGATGTGACAACGACTTCGCGAGTCGAAA
>WNGS01007761.1:0-11102 GCA_020271785.1 Procambarus virginalis
TTTCGTAACGATCCAGCAGGTGAAATGGGGAATTTAAGTCGTGCCAAGAGGACCGAATTACAAACTCTTGCACACGAGTATCAACTAGATGCTCTCCCTTGAGCCAACAAAAATGAATTGCACAATTTAATAATGGATCACCTCCTAGACGAAGGGAAGATTGACTCTGAAACTCACGAAAATTATTCTATTGCAGAAACATGCTCTGGCAACTATGAAACTCAGCAACAAAGAGAAGCCCTCCAACAACAAAAAGAAGCCCTCCAACAACAAAAAGAAGCTCTACAAATGAGGGAAAGAAGAACAAGAACGTGAGGCTGACATGAAGAAAGAACAACAAGAACTTGAGGCTGACATGAAGAAAGAACAACAAGAACGCGAGGTGGCCCTAAAAGATCACGAGATGGCCCTAAAGAAAGAAGAGACGGCCATACTCCAAGAGCGTGAACGAGTACAGCTAGAAGCAAAACAACGTCACCTGGAGATGCAACGAGAGCACGACAAGAAGCAAGCGGAGATGGTTATAGCATGTCGTCAACAAGAACTCACGTTGGAAGCTACACACTACACTCAACGCCAACAAGCTACCGCTAGTCTTCCCGTAAGTTTCAATATCTCCCATGCAAGTAAGTTAATGCCACCAATCGTTGAGACAGAGATAGATGTCTTTTTCACCACTTTTGAGACCCTAGCTAATAAACTTAGCTGGCCTGCAGATCAATGGTCTACCTTTCTCAGAGTGCATCTCACAGGTAGAGCTGCGGTTACTCTCAGTACCTTAGCGTCTGAGAATGACTACCAGACCCTGAAGCGAGCAGTGTTGGACGCCTACCTTCTCTCCACCGAAAGCTACAGACGAAAATTCCGTGATTATCTAAAGGCAAGTACCACCATCTTTCTAGAATTTGCCAATACAAAGAAAAGATATTTCATGGAATAGCTGGAAGCAGCACATGTCTCTACATTTTCAGAACTCATCAACCTCATGTTAGTTGAGGAATTCTTGAGACGTGTTCCCCCTTCCTGTCGTTTATATTTAGCAGACAAAGAAAAACCCGATTACATCTGATGTGAGAAGTCAGCTGACACCTACAGCCTAATCCACCGGCTAACACCACCTCCCAGTAAGAAGTTTTGGTATAGTTATGAAAAAGTAAGTACAGATCAAGCAAGCTCTCAATTGCATTTTAAATATTGCAAACTCTATGGACATACCATAGATAGATGTGGGAAGGCCCAATACAAAGGCAATGAAACTCCTAAACCCAAACCGACTCCTCCTAAGTCCGGTAAGCCTGTGATGAATGTTGGTGTTCCTGTTAATGATCTTTCTCTCTTCAGCAAACACCTGTATCCTGGAACTGTCTCTACCAACGGTACAGATTCGGAGGGACGTTTCAAATTGAAGATCTTGAGGGACACAGTGGCTCTTCAGTCCATATTATTGAAATCAGCTGTGCCTAACATCACCTACACTGGGAAAACCGTCCTTATCACTGACCTCACTGCTACCACTCCATATCCACTCGCCAGAGTCCACCTGGATTGTCCTTTTTTGTGACCGGTGAAGTCCAAGTCGCCATCAGGGAAAGCCTTTTCCCATGTCTGGAGTGCAACTTCTCCTGGGCAACGACTTGGCAGAATATCTGCAACCGTCCAACCTGATCATCATGGACAAACCCCAGGTGTGTAACTCTGTAGTGGACAATCCCATCTTTAAGTATGTTTCAGCAGAGGTCCAAGAAAGTGATGAAGTTTCTCCTCCGGTTTTGGTGACCACCCGTGCACAACCTGCACGCCCGCAACCAGCTGACTCTACTGCTACCGCTGTCCCTCAAGACCCTCAGAATCTACCACCGAATCTTACTAGTTAGAGTTCCGTAAGTTACAGAGGGAAGATCTATCATTAACACCATTATTCTTCCAGGCTGAGACTCAACCTGACAGTACCCTTCGGTTCTTCCTAGAGAAGCAGTTGCTCCACCGCAGGTACAGACCCAGTAAACTGAAGGAGGATGACGATTGGGCAAATGTCGAACAACTAGTGGTTCCCACCAGCCTACGACCCGATATTCTACACCTGGCCTACGGAGTTCTTTCTCACTATGGTTTTAACAAAACCAACCACGGAATCAGACAAGACTACTACTGGCCAGGTTTGGTTAAAGACGTCAAAAGTTACGTGCAACAGTGTCATACATGTCAGATGGCAGGTAAACCTAACATCTCAATTCCCCAGGCCCCATTGACTCCTATCCAGGTGCCTGCGAATCTTTTCCACACACTCATCATAGACTGTGTTGGTCCTTTACCCTGGACCAGTTCTGGCAACGCCTATATACTAACCATCCTGTGTCCTACCACCAGATTCCCCATAGCAGTTCCAGTAAAGAACATTACGGCTGCTACTGTGGTGAAAGACCTATTGAAGATCTTCACCCAGTATGGATTTCCAAGAGAGGTTCAAAGTGACTGTGGCAACAACTTCACCAGTGATCTCTTCAAGAAGACACTGGAAGAGTTCAACATCACACAGGTACTGTTCAGCCCCTATCATCGTGCTTCACAGGGTTCTCTTGAACGTAGTCATCAGACTATTAAAGCACTCCTAAAGAAATTTTGCAATGAAATATTGAAGGACTGGGATAAACAACTTGACCTCATTATGTGCATTTTCAGAAGACTCCCCAATGAGTCTCTAGGAGTATCTCCTTATGAGATGCTCTACGGACATAAGTGCCGTACTCCTCTCAAAGCTTTCAAAGACTCTGTACGTAATGCCACCTTCAGTGACCCTAAGAATGTGCCCCAGTTTCTTCAAAACTTACAACACATTCTAGAGAGAGTACGTAAATTTGCTAATGACAATCTATTGAAAGCTCAGGAGAGGATGAAGACTCATTTTGACCAACGCAGCAAACTAAGGAAATTTAACCAAGGAGACTTCGTGTTGCAATATTTTCTTATCCCAGGTTCTCCATTGCAAAACAAGTTTTCAGGACCTGAAATTCCAAAAATGATAGGCATTTGAGCAGAATTCCGTGTTGCGTTTCACTTACGAGATGGAGAAGGATGAGAAACTACCCTCTCTAGATGTAACAGTCATGGAAAGGAGCGGAGGTTTCCACACTGCAGTCTACACTAAGGAAACAAACATAGAAATGTGCCTCAATGCCAACAGTGACTGCCCAGACAAGTACAAGAGGAGTGTTGTTAATGCTTATGTCGACCGTGCTCTCAGCCACAGCTCAGGATGGAAGCAAGTCGACGAAGAACTCTGTAGGGTAAGGCAGGTCCTAGTCAACAACGGCTTCTCCAATGGTTTCGTTGAAGACATCATAAGAAGGAAGGTGAAACACCATGCAACCTCTGAAGAGACAACTAACACAACACCTGTACCACCTATTAAACTATTTTACAGGAACTTCTTTTCCACAGCTCATAAAACGGAGAAAAGGGTCCTGAATGATATTGTTAATAGAAACGTTATCCCTACAGACAAAAATCAGAAGATACAATTGACGATTTACTATAAAACCAAGAAAACTGCCAACCTACTCATGAGAAACTCTCCAGACACAAAGCAGAACGCTTTGAAAGAGACCAATGTCGTCTATGCCTTCAAATGCCCACTTTTTGGGACTGTAAGCCCCAAAGAACTCAGTATATAGACAAGACAACAACATCTCTTTCCAGGCGATTAACGATGCATAAGCAACAGGGCTCTATCAAAGAACATATAATCTCTTCCCACAACCAGACCATCACCAGAGAAGTCTTAACAAAAAACACGGAAATCATCGATAGATACAGCGATAGCAGGCTGCTTGATATCTGCGAGGCACTACACATTAAGAAGTCAACACCAGCAATCAACAGCCAATTAACGCACAATTATATTCTACCCACTTCAAGACTCCACTCCAATATAGAAGCATCAATAAATATGGGCCAATAGGCCTTCTGTAGTTACTCCCATTCTTCCCTTTAGCTTATACCCCCATTATTTCGTGTTCTGGCTTATGTTGAAAGTTTTGTTTTCACCTCATCCAAAAGTGTTGTAACATATCACCTCACCCAAATGCAGGTATAAAAAATCGAAGCTGTTTAAACTCTGGCGATAAATAAACAGGACAAAAAAGAGAAATCCCCTCATCCATTTTAAACTTAGACCCAAAATATCACAGGAAAAAGGTTATCATGTATAACCAAACTCAATTACGGGCTCACCATAGCTCGTGCTACATGGACACTTAGTCCTGAGTAGCTAAATCTTCAACAACAACAATTAAACTCTGTTCAGTTATAGTTGTGTGTGTTGTCGGGGTTTCCAGTAAGAGGGTGAGCAACAGTATACAAGAAATCCTCTCGACGGTCGCACTGGCGATAACCGTTACTCACCGTAGCCCTGCGGGTCTTCACTCCATCCTCGCGGCGCCACTGTTCGCCAGGAGAGTACCCCAGTCGATCCCCAACCGGCCTCTGATCAGGAATGAGTGGTAACACAGCTTGCTCTCTTTCAACTGTGTGCTCGCCCCGACACGGGCTCTAATACTATCTGTAAGGTCGCCAATTGGTGTTTCCTGTGTCCAGTAACACTTCAGTGGTATTATGGGATTGTGGTAACAGCGGCAAGAGCACCCTCAATAGATCTGGTATCAGGCAAGTATTTATTTCTATCACTCTATCTCCTTCCAAGTATTATATAGCCACAAGATTTATGGAGGGGATGATACAAACGCCAAGGTATTTTGTATTTTACTTAAAACTCAAGACATCATATTATCATATCAACAAGCAAACAGCTAGTACGTGCAAAAGTCGCTCGCTCTCCACATATAATCAGGAACACACCAAGATGGCAATGCTCCCCCTCAAGTCAACGTCAAAATCAGCTGAGCAACCCCCCCCCCCCCTTACTGCGTGATCTCTCACGCAAATGCACGCAAATGATTCACTGCACCGATCTTGAGCTCAATCAAACATTTCTATTTTAATGAACATAATAATTCACTATCATGGCGTAACACACTGTACTTCATATAATGATAACGAAGGCAACAAGATATAATACTGGAGTTCTCAATGATTCCTTTCGTAGACGAATATTCAATTGATCACTGCACACATGAAAAATTATTCAACACACAAGCATGTATATATATATATAGATAAATCATAGATATCAATAATAGTATTAATATAAATACTGGGCATATAGCCTAACACCAATAACTGGTTCACTTGTATATATATATATATATATATATATATATATATATATATATATATATATATATATATATATATATATATATATATATATATATATATATATTCTCTCTCTAAGTTATCATAGTAAAGTCACATGAAAGAAATCAACGACACAGTAAATTCTTCAATCAATCCAGGTGCCTGCACACACCACATATATATATATAAATACCGTGAGTGCTCTATACAGCCTCACTCTGCACAACTGTGCGTTACTGTGACATAGACCTAGGTGAGACTTGCTCACTACATGAAAGATACTCCGGCTAAATATATAGCTGACTAAAGGGGAACTGGGAGGGAAACTAGAATCACCTACTTCCACCTATCCTCCGGTGAGAGTTGAGTTGTGGCTCCTGGTCCAGGCTCTCGCCTCGTGTAGGGAACGCCCCCACACACACACTGATGTGTCCTCCAGGAACCCAAATCAACGCCCCAGAATAAACGCGTCGTCACCGTATTCTGTCCTCCTCAGGTCCATGCTCCTCCTCCACGTTTTGCAGGGTTGGAGTCGGTCTCCCAGCCGTCAACTTCTCCTCCCAGCTACGGCTGCCAACCTACTTCTCGGCTGCAGTCGTACGGATTCCCAATTAATATCTTCTTTCACTGTTTCCAAGTGGATTGGCCCAGCCGCTACGTCGTCACTGTGAAGCTATCAGACGTCCCAGACGATACTGCCTAGACTTCACCTGCACAGCACCCAACCCAGGAGCACTTGATGCTCAATATTCCGTCAATTCCCTCTTCGGTCCTCACATGGAAAGAAGGAAGACCTCTCGGCGCACTTGCAGACTTTGGTTGACGCGTAAGATCCACAGGAACGGTGTACTACTGTCAGATTGACAGGATCAACCTTCACACATCCATCCCCCTTGACGTGTCGTGTCAGACTGATTCCCTCACAGAGGATTGGCCCAGATACTATGTCATCACTGTGAAGCTATCAGCCGTCACTGCATAGACTCCACTCTTGCACAACACCTGTCCCTGGAGCACTTGTTGCTCAATATTCTGTCAATTCCCTCTCTGGCTCAACACATGAACGAACGAAGACCCCTATAGGTGCTGGCAGACCGTCGGTGATGCGTAAATCTTCCGGAGACGGGGTAAACTGTCCAACTGACAGGACCCCCAGCGCACGTCCGACCCCCTTGACGTGCTGTCTCAGACTGATGGCGCCACCGCAGCGCGATGACCGGACCCCCCTGCCTTCGTAACGTCATACTTGCCAAGGGAAGTTTTCATTGGCTCCCAGTGCCATGTCGATGACGGTGACCAATCTGGTGTCACTGACGTCACACAGTTTTGGCGGCAAAACGGAGGGGCCAGCGCCATATTGGCTTCCTAAAGGGCCTATACCACAGGCCAAAATACTCTTCCTTTACAAATTTCTCGCCACTGCGAGAACACTACACTCTCCCACATATATCAAACTGATGCCCGCGACGTAGAGAACGCTCGGGTAAAGTGGACATGACTCTTACAGCAGGCGTGGGAGAAATATAAGGGGGGGGGGACCACCATCACAGTGTGTAAACTAAAGTCTTTGAAAATGTAATAAGTTTTACGAAACGACCTCAAGTGTTGGGTCAGACTAGAAATAAAAAATGAATTTTGGAGAACTGATTTTTCAATTTCCACCGACAGTAAAAAGAACCATAAGAAATATAGAGAAAATTCGGATATAATATATAAGGGGATAATCCTGAAACAAAGGATCTTATCAAAGATCCTTTGATAAGATCCAAAGATCTTATCAAAACAAAGAACTTATCCAGGATTATCCCCTCTAATGTTGTCTGGTTTAGGTATGTCGACGATATTTTGTGCTTATGGCCGAGTGACCAAGACCAAAATGTTTTTCTTAATGAACTTAATTCTTTGGTACCTTCAATAAAATTCACATGCGAAAATGAGGAGAATGGTACTCTTCCATTTTTGGACATTATGATTCATAGAGTCAATAGAAGGTTCAAATTTAATGTGTATAGAAAACCTACCAACGTCGGGTCGTTTGTTCATTATTATTCGAATCATCATAGTAAAGTTAAACAGGCAGTATTTTCAGGAATGTTTCTTCGAGCTTTGAGGGTATGCAGCCCTGAGTTTTTTGATGAAGAGATAGCTAAAATATATGAAATTGGGAAAAGTTTACAGTACCCTAAGATGTTTTTGGATTGTTCGTTTGGGAATGCTAAACGTATGTTTTATAATAATGTCTCCAAAGCGAAACCAGAAAATAGAAACTCATTGGTGGTACCTTATGCGATGGGATTTGAGAAACTTTCCCCAGTTTTTAAGACCCTTAATATCAATTTGGTGTTTACTAATAATACGATCAAGTCTAATTTAATAAAAAACTCCCCTGGTACAGCAGGTTGTGTGTATTCTATTCCCTGCAATGATTGTGAGTCTGTGTACCTTGGACAAACAGGAAAATCCTTACAATTGCGTATGTCCCAACATGCTTATAGTATAAGAACTGCCCAAACGTCTAATGCTTTGTATCTACACACAAGTTTGTGTGATCACACTATTAATTGGGATGGGGCTAAAAGCATTACCTATTGCAATGGCTTTGTGGAACGGAATTTAATTGAGTCTGCGCTAATTAGTCAATGTCCAAATCTTCTCAATGTTAGTACTGGTATGTACAAACTTGACCAAGTTTTAAGTTACAATATTACACAACAGTTTAAGAAAAAACTCTTAAATTTAGGCATACAATGTTTCATTACAATTGCATATTCATTTATTGTGTGTCCATGAGGCTTTTCCTTAATCTTTCATCCTTAATTCTCTGACCACTTAATCCTCTTTGATCTTTCCTATTTCTGGTAATCCTTTCCTAGGGATGGGTTGGTCAGGTCTAGGTGATGACCTGTATCTTCTCTCTCCTGTCCTCAGTCTGGTGTTGACAAAGGCCTTGAAAAGCCGAAACGTTCGCCCCCCTTTCTCCATTTCTTTGTGGTTTTTCAGCATATATATATATATATATATATATATATATATATATATATATATATATATATATATATATATATATATATATATATATGTCGTACCTAGTAGCCAGAACGCACTTGTCAGCCTACTATGCAAGGCCCGATTTGCCTAATAGGCCAAGTTTTCATGAATTAATTGTTTTTCGACAACCTAACCTACCTCACCTAACCTTACCTAACATTTTCGGCTACCTAACCTAACCTAACCTATAAAGATAGGTTAGGTTAGGTTAGGTAGGGTTGGTTAGGTTCGGTCATATATCTACGTTAATTTTAACTCCAATGAAAAAAAATTGACCTCATACATAATGAAATGGGTAGCTTAATCATTTCATAAGAAAAAAATTAGAGAAAATCTATTAATTCAGAAAAACTTGGCTTATTAGGCAAATCGGGCATTGCATAGTAGGCCAAAAAGTGAGTTTTGGCTACTAGGTACGACATATATATATATATATATATATATATATATATATATATTATAATAAGCCAAGTTTTCATGAATTAATTGTTTTTCGACTACCTAACCTACCTAACCTAACCTAACCTAACTTTTTCGGCTACCTAACCTAACCTAACCTATAAAGATAGGTTAGGTTAGGTAGGGTTGGTTAGGTTCGATCATATATCTACATTAATTTTAACTCCAATAAAAAAAATTGACCTCATACATAATGAAAAGGGTAGGTTTATCATTTCGTAAGAAAAAAATTAGAGAAAATATATGAATTCAGGAAAACTTGGCTTATTAGGCAAATCGGCCCTTGCATAGTAGGCTGAGAAGTGCATTCTTGCTACTAGGTACGACATATATATATATATATATATATATATATATATATATATATATATATATATATATATGCAAACAAGCCTGAATGGTCCCCAGGACTAGATACAACTGAAAACTCACACCCCAGAAGTGACTCGAACCCATACTCCCAGGAGCAAAGCAACTGGTAACTACAGGGCGCCTTAATCCGCTTGACCATCACGACCGGACATAAGGAAGTGATAGCCTGAGCTATATGAACCACTTCCCCGCCGGCACCTGGATGGTTATCTTGGGCATAGCATTTTATCAAATCACCTCATTTTTTGGGGCAACACGTGAGGAACACAAATGCAAACAAGCCTGAATGGTCCCCAGGACTAGATACAACTGAAAACTCACACCCCAGAAGTGACTCGAACCCATACTCCCAGGAGCAAAGCAACTGGTAACTACAGGGCGCCTTAATCCGCTTGACCATCACGACCGGACATAAGGAAGTGATAGCCTGAGCTATATGAACCACTTCCCCGCCGGCACCTGGATGGTTATCTTGGGCATAGCATTTTATCAAATCACCTCATTTTTTGGGGCAACACGTGAGGAACACAAATGCAAACAAGCCTGAATGGTCCCCAGGACTAGATACAACTGAAAACTCACACCCCAGAAGTGACTCGAACCCATACTCCCAGGAGCAAAGCAACTGGTAACTACAGGGCGCCATAATCCGCTTGACCATCACGACCGGACATAAGGAAGTGATAGCCTGAGCTATATGAACCACTTCCCCGCCGGCACCTGGATGGTTATCTTGGGCATAGCATTTTATCAAATCACCTCATTTTTTGGGGCAACACGTGAGGAACACAAATGCAAACAAGCCTGAATGGTCCCCAGGACTAGATACAACTGAAAACTCACACCCCAGAAGTGACTCGAACCCATACTCCCAGGAGCAAAGCAACTGGTAACTACAGGTACTGGTAACTGGTAACTGATAAAATGCTATGCCCAAGATAACCATCCAGGTGCCGGCGGGGAAGTGGTTCATATAGCTCAGGCTATCACTTCCTTATGTCCGGTCGTGATGGTCAAGCGGATTAAGGCGCCCTGTAGTTACCAGTTGCTTTGCTCCTGGGAGTATGGGTTCGAGTCACTTCTGGGGTGTGAGTTTTCAGTTGTATCTAGTCCTGGGGACCATTCAGGCTTGTTTGCATTTGTGTTCCTCACGTGTTGCCCCAAAAAATGAGGTGATTTGATAAAATGCTATGCCCAAGATAACCATCCAGGTGCCGGCGGGGAAGTGGTTCATATAGCTCAGGCTATCACTTCCTTATGTCCGGTCGTGATGGTCAAGCGGATTAAGGCGCCCTGTAGTTACCAGTTGCTTTGCTCCTGGGAGTATGGGTTCGAGTCACTTCTGGGGTGTGAGTTTTCAGTTGTATCTAGTCCTGGGGACCATTCAGGCTTGTTTGCATTTGTGTTCCTCACGTGTTGCCCCAAAAAATGAGGTGATTTGATAAAATGCTATGCCCAAGATAACCATCCAGGTGCCGGCGGGGAAGTGGTTCATATAGCTCAGGCTATCACTTCCTTATGTCCGGTCGTGATGGTCAAGCGGATTAAGACGCCCTGTAGTTACCAGTTGCTTTGCTCCTGGGAGTATGGGTTCGAGTCACTTCTGGGGTGTGAGTTTTCAGTTGTATCTAGTCCTGGGGACCATTCAGGCTTGTTTGCATTTGTGTTCCTCACGTGTTGCCCCAAAAAATGAGGTGATTTGATAAAATGCTATGCCCAAGATAACCATCCAGGTGCCGGCGGGGAAGTGGTTCATATAGCTCAGGCTATCACTTCCTTATGTCCGGTCGTGATGGTCAAGCGGATTAAGGCGCCCTGTAGTTACCAGTTGCTTTGCTCCTGGGAGTATGGGTTCGAGTCACTTCTGGGGTGTGAGTTTTCCAGTTATATATATATATATATATATATATAAATATATATTATATTATATATATATATATTATATATATATATATAATATATAATAATAT
>WNGS01007763.1:0-11124 GCA_020271785.1 Procambarus virginalis
GGGAATGCTTACCTTTCTGGATGCTTGACCCGGTCGATGGCAGACATAGAATGCTTCCAACCACGGGGGTTTCTATAGGCGATTGCTCCCCTTGCCTCTCTGAGGGGGGCCAGATTCTGGCCGTGGTCCCCGGTAGGCCCTAGAACTCCATACACATGACTGATGCCAAAGTCTGACATTAGCATATCAGCCTGGTAAAGCTCCAGGGAGCCGACGGGGCTCCCCCAGAAAATACAGTACAGTGGTACCTCGGAATGCGAGTGTCCCTGTATGCGAGTTTTTCGGAAGACGAGCAGGATTTCCTCGAAAATTATGTCTCGGAACGCGAGGGTTACCTCGGGACGCGAGTTTGTTGATACGCGTACAGGCCGACCTAGCGCGTGGTCGATCGGCGATCGTCGCCCCTCCGCCACTCCGCCCCTCAGTTTACCATTGTCTCGCGCCCAGTGACTATCCACATCAATTCTTCACCTGGATTTTCAGTGTTTTGTTGGATTTTTGGTCATTTGACTATACAGTTTGTTATTATATATCTCACCATGGGTCTCAAGAAAGCCATTGATAAGGTTCAACCTAAGAAAATAGCTGTGAGTAGAGGCAGTAGAGGATGTCCCTCCTTGATTAAGAAAATGTGTGAAGTATGGGAAGAACTGCAAAGTTTTGTTGAAAAAACTCACCCAGATAAAGCTGTAGCAGGCCGTTGCATTGACCTTTTAAATGATAATGTGATGTCTTACTACAGACAAGTGTTAAAATGTAGGGAAAAACAAGTGTCTTTAGAGAAATTCTTAGTAAGACAAGCAAGTCCTAGTGGTATGCAGGCAAAATGTGCCAGTGTGTGCATACCAGTGAAGTCCTCACTGCCTGATGTGATAATGGAAAGGGACTCCCCTTCCAAACAGTAACTCCTCTCCTCCTCCCCCCTCCTCACCATCTTCCATACGCCTACAGCATTCAAGAGCAAGGTAAGTAATAACTTGAACATAGTTTTGTAGGTTTATTTAGATGAATTAGGTATAAAAATTTAGTTTGATATGGGTTTTTGGGGTAGTCAGGAACGGATTAATTCATTTCCCATTATTTCTTATGGGGAAATTAGCTTCAGAATACGAGTTTTTCGGAATAAGAGCTGTCTCCAGGAACGAATTAAACTCTTAAACTGAGGTACCACTGTACTATAAAACCAGCATTGAATGTAATGAAACGCACTTTTCTGGGCGAGTCCCGGAGGCTCCCCAGAGCTATCCAAGCCAATAGGAATAGTCCTAACTTTTATCCTCAGTCAATGTAGGTGGAGTTCTAGACCTACTGGGCACCACGGCCAGAACCTGGCCCCTTCAGAGAGGCACGAGGAACAATGGTCTACAGAAATGCACATGTGATTTTGGGGCATTCTATATCTGCCATCTGACCAGGACAGGCATCCAGAAAGGTAAGCACCTCAAAACAACCCCTATTCTGGTAAAACCAACGAAAATAACGAAACAATGGACAGAACTCCCCCAAGGAAAACGAGCAAACAAGCATTACCGCGCACGAGCCGCAGCATGCATGGGGAGCCCCAGACCCTCACGCCGGCGATCCACACCTCTAGTTCCGAGGCTGGATATCAACATACGCAAAAACTGCCGACCGGAGGGAGGGAGGTTTTGCCAGGGAGCCTCCGGGACTCACCCAGAAAATGGCGTTTCATTCCATTCAACGCTAGTTCTCTGGGGGAAGCCCCTACGGTTCCCCCAGAGCTACTTCACCAAAGACTAAGGAAAAAGGGGACTTACCCAGGAAGCAGTCAGTGCTCCACACCTCAACTTGAAGTCGAGACAGGCTGCAGCCATCGACCCAAAGTGACACAGGCCCGACTAGGCCCAGGGAACATTCATGAGGTAGCGTGCAGCCAGGACTCTGTCCACCCGCCAAAAACCCTATGCCTGAATGTCAGCCCAGGACATGTTCCCCAAAACAGCTGCAAGAGCAGCAAACTTACTAACGTCATGGGTATGGTGATAGACCGCAGGCTCGCTAGACTTAATAACCTTGCGTACGACCAGAGAGACCCATACCCACGAACAGGGAAGAAGGGAAACCGGGTCAACCCAAAGCGCGTCCCCGGACACAGAAACCGTGGCGTGCAAATAACGGCAGAGGGCCGCAACCGGACACAAAACATGATGCACCCCTGGCCTGACCAACCAAGCATCAACAACCTAAGGACCCCTATGGAAAGCAGCAGTATCATTCTTCGCCAGAAAGGAAGAAGACAGCTGCAGACGAACAAACCTAACACCACGACCGAAAGAGCAGAAACACTTGTGCCAGAGAGCATAAAGCTCCCCGACCCAAGCCCAGAGGCCAATGCCAACAGGAAAAGAGCCTCCAAAAAACAATCCTGAACCGAAGGGGCCACAACAAACACAGGAGAAGAGAGATAAGAGAACACTCTGTCCAAAGACCAGGATGGCTCAGGCAGCGCATGAGCAGGCTGGAGATGAAACAATGCACGAGACAGCTTGCAAAACGGTGCAGAAGTAATATCTATACTGAAAGCAAGCTGAAGCGGCTCCACCAGCGCTGCAAGATACGAGGTGACAAGATTCGGCATAAGATGACGATAATAGAACAACCACGAGAGAAAGGACAACAACCAAACCGAAAGCGAAGTACAACGACGAAGAGACAAAAAGAAACAGAAGGACCGTCAGGAAACTTCATACTGCCGCCAAGACAAAGCCCACAGATGGGACACCATTAACGAGGCCACCGGATCACCACAGAGATGGTGATAAACTCGAGTCAAAAAAGTATCCACTCGATTTAACGGCCTATGTGGGGCTGTATCCTGGTCGTTATTTCTGGAGCTCTGGTATTTCCGAAGTTAAGTGTCGATAATTTTTCAAGTAACATTCAGGTAAGATATATTTTATATAGACAGCCACTGGGTCCACCACTCTAGTGCCTTCTACCCTGTGACATCACAGATTCACAGTACATTATTTTGATTTGTCAAAAGGCTGGCGTGTTCATTCCGTGATTTTGTTGGACATACGGTGGTACCTCAGAATACGAGTGTCCCTGTATACAAGTTTTTCGGAATACGAGCAGGATTTCCTCGGAAAATGTGCCTCAGAAGGCGAGGGTTACCTCGGAATCCAAGTTTGTTGATACGCGTACAGGCCGAACTAGCACGTGGTGGCACGGCGATCGTCGCCTTCACCCCTCAGTTTACCAGTGCCTAGCGCCCAGTGACTATCCGTCAATTCGTCACCCGGATTTTCAGTGTTTTGTTGGGTTTTTGGTCATTTGACCATAAAACTTGTTATTACAGTACAACCTCGATTCAACGTACCCCGATTCAATGAATCTCCGGCTAGTTCGCACACTTTTCAGGCCGGATTTACTCACCCTGTTCGACGAACAATGGTTCGCCGAAGCGGGGGATGTTCAGATTTGCTTACGACGTCGAGACAGAGTTCACAGACTGGTGGAAAAGTTTCACATTCTATCACAGATTACAATTATTAATTCCTTCATATGACAAGTTCGATCACACAAGTGGACCACACAAGTGGACCGCACATGTGGTCCACAAGTGGTCCACAATCTTACGATGTTGGGACAGAGTTGTGGTAGAAAACTTTACCATCCCATCACAGATTACAATTAATAATTCCTTCATATGACAAGTTAGATCACACAAATGGATCACACAAATGGACCACACAAGTGGACCACACAAGTGGACCACACAACAAGTGAATCATATGAACCAAACACCAGCCAGAATGGTCCACAAGAAGTGACGCATATTAACCAAACACCAGCCAGAGTGGTCCACAGAAGTGAACGACTGAGTTTCAATGATTTTCGTTCACCGATTTGTGGCACACGTATCATTGTAAATTAATTTAAAGGCTGAAGCGTGAATAGCTAGCTAATATGTTGAAATCTTCTTATACATTTTCTGTGATGAAACAAGACGAGTGAGGGTAGACAGATAAGGGAATACTGTACAGTAAACTTCACTTTACAGTGAGGTTTCACTCACTTTCGTCTGTGTTGTCATAGTTCAGTGACCCATGACTTTGAACGTTTCACATTAATAAATCATTTCTAAAACTGGTGTTTTAATAACTCTCTATTATCCTAATTAAACTAAACTAAATAAGACCAAAAATATGCTGTAATAAGGTAGATATCTCCTATTTGAGAAATTGTTCACGTTATTTGCAGCACAACTCCAGCAAGAGTAGACGGGTCTAATCCCTGTCCATACACCATGCTTGTTGTGCTGTGTTCGATTTCGTCGCCACAGTTCAGCGATCTACGGCTTCGAAATAATAAAATTAATAAATTAGTTCCAAAGTATTTTTTATAGCTCTTATTACCGTAATAATGTTGCTAAACTAAATATGTAACCCAAAAATATATAATTTGATGTAAATTGAATATTTGAGAGAAATTAAGAGAAACATATGCTACTGGAAATCGAACACAACACCAGGCGGTGTTTTGTTCGATTTCGTCGCCACAGTTCAGTGACCTATGGCTTCGAAATAATGAAATAAATAAATCAGTTTCAAAATAAGTATTTTTTATAGCTCTTATTATCGTAATAATGTTGCTAAACTAAATACATAACACAAAAATATATAATTTGATGTAAATTGAATATTTAAGAGAAATTTATGTTACTGGATCAGGCTTAAACACCAGCCAACTGAAGGGTGTGCGTATAGACTTAGTCTGCGTTCGTACAGTATGCACCCAGTGCCCTTAGCTTTGTCTGCGATTGACGTACAGTATTTATCGGCCGGTGGAAGAATAATTGTGGAATTGACCATTTTTTTACTACAGCTCTTTGGTTATAAAACAAAATGTCTCAGGGGCTTACTAATAGTGCCTTATTAATGCCAAAAACGAAGCAATATTTTGCAACAACTAGTAGCAGAAAATCAACCAGCACGAGAACAGCCGTACCCAGCACGAGAACAGCCGTACCCAGCACGAGAACAGCCGTACCCAGCACGAGAACAGCCGTACCCAGCACGAGCACAGTTGTACCCAGCACTGGTACAACAGCAGCCAGCACCAGCTCAGAAGCAGTTGAACTCACAGCAGCAGCGAGCACCAGCAAAGCTGATGCAAACATCTAAAAACATCGTGTGCAACATGAACAGTTAGAACAAGTGTTAAATTTAAGTGTGTACTCAGTGTTAAAATTAAAGTTGCAGTAATTTTTGTGTACAATAGTTTTCATAAACTGTATTGTAGTACTCAACATACAGCAGAACTACTTTTAATCAACACAGTGCTAACGGCATAATGGACTGCAGTACGTATTTACTGTAGAGCATTCACAACTTCACAAAACTTCAAGATGGATATAACTTCAACAATAAGGTAAATTTATGAATTACAGTATTTCTTAGTAGAGAAGTAATATATAGGTAGAGTATGTAATATGATAATGCATTTTTATTGTGTACAAGAAAAAAAAAACTGACACAAACGCCTCCTGAAGGTCACCTCTTGCAACGAATCCAACGCTCCAACGAACTGGGGTTGGTCCCATATAGTATGTTGAATCGAGGTTGTACTATATATCTCACCATAGGTCCCAAGAAAGCCAGTGGTAAGGATCAAGGCAAGAAAGCACATGTGAGGATGACAATACAGTAGAGGAAAAACAAGAGATCATTCGGAAGCATGAAAATGGTACACGTGTTGTTGAACTTTGTAGACAGTACAACAAAGCCATGTCAACGATATGCACTATACTTAGCAAGAAAAAGGACATTATGAGTGCTAAAGTGGCAAAAGGCGTAAGAACGATCACGAAACAAAGACCACAAATACAGTGTACTTGAAGAAGTGGAAAAGTTGTTATTAACACTATCGGTCACTTTGGACCTGACTCGCGTCCATTATTTTTCAATTGAATCCTAACTTTGGACCGAACATGCGTCCACTACAAAAATATTTGTATAAAATTCATTTTTTATCCAATCGACCTAGGGATAGTATCAAAATAAGTGCCTTTATAATGTGCACAATTTGATACCAAAATGAAAGATGTAACATGAAACTTGATGTCCGAACACTTATATAATTATTAATAGGTTTTTGGTCAAAATTTTAAAATATTTGTTAAAATTCTATTTATTGTGCTATTATGTTGGGACTAGTTTCAAAATGCGCGCCTTTATGTCGCGAACAATTTGATACCAAATGAAAGATGTAACACAAAAATTTATGTCAGAACACTGGAAAGATATAAATAATTTTGTGATGATGAGCTTCCAGAATTAAAATATTTGTTAAAATTCCAGTTATTGCTCTATTATTATGGGAATATGCTCCTTTTTACTGCGAACAATTTGATACCAAAATGAAAGATATAACACGAAAATTGATGTTATCAAACTGAACGAGTATTCACATTAGGTTGCAGTGTACAAATTGGTGCTCGTTCACGGGTAACTTTAAGCTTTTCTGCGGGGAGGCACTCCAAACAAGTCCCGCGCCGAGGGTACCAACACCCAAGCGGGGTCAAACGGAGCCCAAGCTCCCCAAGTCAACTCCTCCCCAGCCCCGGGAACCTCGACGTAAGGACCCAGGGCCGAGCTGTCCTCCAAAACCCTCTGCCTCTGGAGAAAAGGCAGAGTCCGCCGGAAAAGCCGGGATGAAGGGGGCCCGCTGGCACGGCCAAAGGGCTCCAGCAGGAGGGACAGGCTTGAATGCCTCCGCCGCCGATCCGGAAGGGGCATTCCCCGAAGCCGCCCGAGACTCACCACCAGGCAAACCCTGCCCTGACTCTGAAACCCTCAGACATTTGGGAGCCGGAAGCAGGGGAGGGGGAGCAGGATGAACCACAGCAGGAGAAGGACTAGGGGGAGCAGATGAAACCAAAGTCGAGGAGACTAATACCCCCAAGTCCGGGTCCCTATAACCAAAGCAGGGCAGCTGCGGGGCATCCGGAAAGGCAACCAACCTTGGGCGTTGCAGCAACCTAAACTTTACATTCAATGCCGAAGCTGCTTGCACTCTAATAACAATCTCAGTGGACTGGGTGAATTGGAGTACAAGGAACACCACTCGCAGGACTCCGGGTCAAAGGTGTCATTGACCCAACAAGCAGCATGGCGGAGACAAAGACGGTGAGTGTCACCCTGAGTCAAGGGGACAGAGCAACCTTCAAACTCGCACAAGGCGAGGTGGGACTCTGGGGTCTCTTCCATCGGACCACTGAGCCCCCAAGGGGGTTTCCAGGGCCCTTAGGCTAACTGCTAAGAGAAACCAAGGCGAGGTACTGCTAACCGGTTATCCCAGAGCTACCAAGCAAACAAACTAAAAGCTGAACTCCTGTGACATGTACAAGCACGGGGACCTAGTGGAGGGCCACCAAAAACCTACCTGTGGTCCTACCGCCACACCTGACAGACCCCCGCCAGGCAACACAAAACAAAAAGAAAAGAAAAACACCGCAAAAGCACAAAGTCTCCAGGTGAACAGAACCGGTCGCTATGCGTATATCAGACAGCTGCACAGCACCTCGTGCCCCTGCCAGCGACAAAACTACCTCCTACGCAAGGGAAAACAGGAGCAAGAACCACCCCAGCAAAACCCCCAAGGGGTTTTGCTCGGGGTGGTTCTGCTCGGGCAATCACCGAGCAGCAACAGAACCACGTGGAAGAAGTTCCCAAACGGCTCAGGGAAGATAACCCTGAAGCTGCAAGGGCAGTACTTACAGGGCACCTAGGAAAGGCGGCCCTAGGTGCATGCAGCCCCAGTACTCTTGTGTTACTCCTGGCTCGCACAATACCAAAAATGAACAACAACACCGCACTGCAGCACTGCTCAAAGGATGGAGCCAGAGTCGATCGACCGTTTGCCCTCACAACAGCCTGTGAACTGGGGAGAGTTGCCGACGCAGAGGTCTGGGACCCCTCTGTCCTCCTCCCGGGGAGGGAGGGAGGGGGGGTTGTGCAGACGGATGCACGGCGTTTGTGGTGATGTCATAATGGTTTCCTTGGTTTTGATTGGAGAGTTCTGTTGCTAGTTCGGCTTTCGGTTTGCAATTAAATAATTAACAGTTTGTTTTGGAATTCCTACCTTTCTGGGTGCCTGACCTGCTGTTGAATTCAGCAGACAAAGACTGCTCCTAATTATACAGGGGTGTCTTTAGGCCATTGTTCCTCGTGCTTCTCTTGCGGGGGCCAGGTTCTGGCTCTGGTCCCCGGTAGGCCTAGAACTCCTTCGATTGACTGTTGCCATGGTCTAATATATACACATCAGCCCGGGATAGCTCCACGGAGCCGAAGGGGCTCTCCACAGAAAAGGGACATTGACAGAGCCTTCGCTAGACGAGGTCTACTCCACCCGAGCTGTCAGGCGGCAGTTGCAACACATATATTATTACTTAATTATTTCAATATCTCTTGATTTTTTCTTTGTTTCTTGCAGTAATATTATTCAATAGTGTGTATTGTGATATATTTATATAATAAAATGTGTGAACCATTGCTGTATTCAAAATTATGGTGTGCATATTAGTGATTCAATTATTATGTTCATAAAACAACAAACAAATAGTTTTGCTGTTATCACACTACCTGTATATACACAGGTTATATATATATAAGTATATACATGTTTTGCTCACCATAACTAACCACTAAGTTGGTATTGTGAGTCAAAATGCAAGAGTGACCACCACACACCAGCCAGCCACTCGCTGCCACTCCCTCCCTCAACAACATCTCACTCGCCCTCATTCTCCTCCCACAATACTGTTTTTGCATTTATTCACTATACACAGACGTTATACATAAGTATTTACATGTTTTGTTCACCATAACTGTACATCTAAGCTTGTATGGTGAGTAAAGGCAATAAGACATAGCTACTCACACAGACAGCTGGTGGCGGCCGCCCTCAGGGCCAGACGTACTAATATTTCTCCTCCAACAATATTGTTTGTGGTGTTATTACGCTATATACACACATCTATATAAATAAAAATGGAAAAGTTCGTTTGTTCAAAATCGCTAATCTCCGAAAGTTCTTCACCAATTGCTTTGAAATTTTCACACAATGTTCCATTCGCACCCGAGTGGGTTTTTATATACATACTATATCGATATCACGTCTGTGACGGGGGAAAAAACATGCTTTTTATGAAAAATTGTGTTTTTCATGTGTTTTTCATGTGAAGGAAATCTTCGAAACCTCTTTACTGATTGCTTTGAAATTTTGACACAATGTTGCATTGGAATAGGCGAGCATTTTTATATACCTACTATATACATGCCTCTCCTGTGACATGGAAAAACATGCTTTTTCTTTTTTTAAACAGCACCATCTGTAGGACGTAGGAGCAACACATGCTTTGATCTCCAAAAGTTTTTCACTGATTGCTTTGAAATTTTGACACAACATTCCATTCGAATACGTGCGTACTTTTATATACCCACTATTTAAATGCCACACCTGTGACAGATAAAAACATGCTTCTTTTAGAAAACAGCGCCATCCGTTGCGCGTAAGACCAACACAAGCTATACAAAATATGTTACGATTCCATTACAATGTTTCTGATTGCATTGATAAATTGAATTTTCATAGATTTTGATTTATTTTCATTTTGATTTAATTATTTTGTGGGACTTTGCGTTGGAGTTGAGCTGTGTTGTTTACCATACCGTTCATTTCGTGGGTATAGTTTATTTGTTTCTTTTTTATTGTATTTCTTTTCGTTTTTTTTAACTGTTCTTATTATTTTTCAGTACAATTGGAGGTGAAATTGAGCGGTGTCGATTGATCTGCATTTGAATTGAAATATTTCGTTAGTATTTTTTTTTTTTAAACAAGAAAATGGACAACACATTTATTTCACAGCTGCAAATGTGCAACAGCTATGAATTCACCGGCTACAGCGTTAACTGCTTTCTTCACGTTATGTCAAAATGACGTGTTTGCGAAAACAATGCTGTACTCAGAAGTGCCTACGTATTACACATGTAATGCCAGCAGAAAATCATTTGAACGACGCAAACGAGGAGAGCGAGTCAACGGACAACCTGGCATATTCAAATAAACTACGATAGGCAGACTGTACACCATGCATCCTAATCAGGATGAATGCTTCTTTCTTCGCATGCTGCTGGTAAATGTGCCCGGTCTAACGTCTTTGCAGCAATTGAGATTTGTCATGGCCGTCAATTGAGATTTGTCAAGTGGCATGATTTGTCAACATGCCACTTCCTGTAGTGCATGTCAAGCTCTGAATTTATTGTACAACGATCGGCATTGGGATGTATGCATTAATGACGCGTCCAACACATCACATCCAAATCAAATTCGTGCATTGTTTGCAATCGTATTGACCTCCGGCTCTCCGTTATCTCCAACAGAGTTACGGGATATTTATAAATTGTACATGACTGAAGATATTATCCGTCGAATACGCAAAGAAAATTCAAATATGAACATGGATTTTACAGCAAAATTCTTCAGCAAATTTTGATAATGATTGAAGACTTGTGTTTAGAAATCGTGAACAAAGTTTTCAATCAATTGGAAATGCCATCATCGAATCGATCTGCTGCTGCTTCGTTCGATGTAGAATTGCGTTGTGAACAAAATTACAACACGGGTGATCTGTTGTCGTATGTTTAATCAAATATTCCTAGGCTAAAACTTGAGCGAAAAGACATTAACAATCAAATGATTCAAACTGTCAATGTCGGGCTTGGAGAAATCTTCTTAGATGCACCAGGAGGAACTGGTAAAACCTTCATAATTAGATTGATTCTGGCAGCATTTCGATCCCAAAATGGCATAACCTTAGCTCTTGTAATGTCCGGGATTGCTGTGACACTGCTACCAGGTGGAAGAACTGCTACTTCGACTTTGAAATCGCCATTGAACATGCAATTCATTGAAACTCTCACGTGCAACATTTCCAATTCATCCAGCATGGGAAAAGTATTGCAGAAATGCAAACTTATTGATTGGGATGAATGTACAATGCGCCACAAAAAATCGTTCGAGGCTCTTGATCAATCATTGCAAGATTTGCGTGGAAACATCAGACCATTTGGGAACGCATTAATATTGCTTGCAGGA
>WNGS01007764.1:0-10676 GCA_020271785.1 Procambarus virginalis
AAGAGACTGATGTATTATGCGCCTGGATGTATAAGAGACTGTTGTATTATGAGCCTGGGTGTAAAGAGACTGTTGTATTATGAGCCTGGTGTATAAAGAGACTGTTGTATTATGAGCCTGGGTGTATAAAGAGACTGTGTATTATGAGTCTGGGTGTATAAAGAGACTGATGTATTATGAGCCTAGGTGTATTATGAGCCTGGATGTCTAAGAGACTGTTGTATTATGAGCCTGGGTGTATAAAGAGACTGTATAATTATGAGCCTGGGTGTATAAAGAGACTGTTGTATTATGAACCTGGGTGTATAAAGAGACTGTTGTATTATGAGCCTGGGTGTATAAGAGACTGTTGTATTATGAGCCTGGGTGTATAAAGTGACTGTTGTATTATGAGCCTGGGTGTATAAAGAGACTGTCGTATTATGAGCCTGGTGTATAAAGAGACTGTTGTATTATGAGCCTGGGTGTATTATGAGCCTGGGTGTATAAAGAGACTGTTGTATTATGAGCCTGGGTGTATTATGAGCCTGGGTGTATTATGAGCCTGGGTGTATAAAGAGACTGTTGTATTATGAGCCTGGTGTATTATGAGCCTGGGTGTATAAAGAGACTGTTGTATTATGAGCCTTGTTGTATATGAGACTGTTGTATTATGAGCCTGGGTGTATTATGAGCCTGGGTGTATAAAGAGACTGTTGTATTATGAGCCTTGTTGTATAATGAGACTGTTGTATTATGAGCCTGGTGTATAAAGAGACTGTTGTATTATGAGCCTGGGTGTATTATGAGCCTTGTTGTATAAAGAGACTGTTGTATTATGAGCCTGGGTGAATAAAGAGACTGTTGTATTATGAGCCTGTTGTATTATGAGCCTGGGTGTATAAAGAGACTGTTGTATTATGAGCCTGGGTGTATAAAGGGACTGTTGTATTACGAGCCTGGGTGTATAAAGACTGTTGTATTATGAGCCTGGGTGTATAAGAGACTGTTGTATTATGAACCTGGGTGTATTATGAGCCTGGGTGTATAAAAGACTGTTGTATTATGAGCCTGCGTGTATAGACTGTTGTATTATGAGCCTTGGTGAATAAAGAGACTGTTGTATTATGAGCCTGGGTGTATAAAGACTGTTGTATTATGAATCTGGGTGTATAAAGAGACTGTTGTATTAGAGCCTGGGTGTATAAAGAGACTGTTGTATTATGAGCCTGGGTGTATAAAGAGACTGTTGTATTATGAGCCTGGGTGTATAAAGAGACTGTTGTATTATGAGCCTGGGTGTATAAAGAGACTGTTGTATTATGAGCCTGGGTGTATAAAGAGACTGTTGTATTATGAGCCTGGGTGTATAAAGAGACTGTTGTATTATGAGCCTGGGTGTATTATGAGCCTGGGTGTATAAAGAGACTGTTGTATTATGAGCCTGGGTGTATTATGAGCCTGGGTGTATAAAGAGACTGTTGTATTATGAGCCTGGTTGTATAATGAGACTGTTGTATTATGAGCCTGGGTGTATAAAGAGACTGTTGTATTATGAGCCTGGGTGTATAAAGAGACTGTTGTATTATGAGCCTGGGTGTATTATGAGCCTTGTTGTATAAAGAGACTGTTGTATTATGAGCCTGGGTGTATAAAGAGACTTGTATTATGAGCCTGTTGTATTATGAGCCTGGGTGTATAAAGAGACTGTTGTATTATGAGCCTGGGTGTATAAAGAGACTGTTGTATTATGAGCCTGGGTGTATAAAGAGACTGTTGTATTATGAGCCTGGGTGTATAAAGAGACTGTTGTATTATGAGCCTGGGTGTATTATGAGCCTGGTGTATAAAGAGACTGTTGTATTATGAGCCTGGGTGTATAAAGAGACTGTTGTATTATGAACTGGGTGTATTATGAGCCTGGGTGTATAAAAGACTGTTGTATTATGAGCCTGGGTGTATAGACTGTTGTATTATGAGCCTGGTGTATAAAGAGACTGTTGTATTATGAGCCTTGGTGTATAAAGAGACTGTTGTATTATGAGCCTGGGTGTATAGACTGTTGTATTATGAGCCTGTTGTATAAAGAGACTGTTGTATTATGAGCCTGGGTGTATAAAGAGACTGTTGTATTATGAGCCTGGGTGTATTATGAGCCTGGGTGTATAAAGAGACTGTTGTATTATGAGCCTGGGTGTATAAAGAGACTGTTGTATTATGAGCCTGGGTGTATAAAGAGACTGTTGTATTATGAGCCTGGTGTATAAAGAGACTGTTGTATTATGAGCCTGGGTGTATAAAGAGACTGTTGTATTATGAGCCTGGTGTATAATGAGACTGTTGTATTATGAGCCTGGGTGTATAAAGAGACTGTTGTATTATGAGCCTGGGTGTATTATGAGCCTGGGTGTATAAAGAGACTGTTGTATTATGAGTCTGGGTGTAAGTATTGACCCAGGACGCGGCGCTCTAAGAATGTCATGGCGACAAAGGACAACAAAAACGGTGGTCACATAATAACAGAGAACCAATTACTGGCAACAGGGGTGACTTCTCCGTTACTTCACGCGCCATTATTTTTTTGAGATATATACAAGAGTTGTTACATTCTTGTACAGCCACTAGTACGCGTAGCGTTTCGGGCAGGTCCCTGGAATACGATCCCCGCCGCGAAGAATCGTTGTTACAACCAAGTACACATTTTACTGTTGAGTTAAACAGAGGCTACAGTTAAGGAATTGCGCCCAGTAAATCCTCCCCGGCCAGGATACGAACCCATGACATAGCGCTCGCGGAACGCCAGGCGAGTGTCTTACCACTACACCACGGAGACTGCTTCATGTTAACGTAACGTTTATTCTGTAATACGTTAGTAAATAAAGGTTCCTATAATATACAAAAATATATAAAAAAAACACAGGTCCGCCACCATCACGCTGGGAGTAATGTCCTCCGTTCACCTTGGCAAGGCCGAATGTTGACCCCACGCACGCTCGCGCGCTCAGGCACGCCAGTGTACATGGAGATACACTTTTGTGCATTCACGAACGTGCAGGCGCGTTATACGCATGTAAAACGCATCAACATGCGTGCTAAAACGCAGTTCGATGCATTTACAGAAAACGGATTCTTCCCACCTGTGTGAGAATGGGTTGGACCCCAGACTAAAGTAGAAGATGATGAACCATATAAGCCGGCGCTGCCCAATACTGTCACTATGGTGGTGTGTCCACTCACAGGATGAGTGGCGCTGCCCAATACTGTCACTATGGTGGTGTGTCCACTCACAGGATGAGTGACGCTGCCCAATACTGTCACTATGGCGGTGTGTCCACTCACAGGATGAGTGGCGCTGCCCAATACTGTCACTATGGCGGTGTGTCCACTCACAGGATGAGTGGCGCTGCCCAATACTGTCACTATGGTGGTGTGTCCACTCACAGGATGAGTGACGCTGCCCAATACTGTCACTATGGCGGTGTGTCCACTCACAGGATGAGTGGCGCTGCCCAATACTGTCACTATGGTGGTGTGTCCACTCACAGGATGAGTGACGCTGCCTAATACTGTCACTATGGTGGTGTGTCCACTCACAGGATGAGTGGCGCTGCCCAATACTGTCACTATGGTGGTGTGTCCACTCACAGGATGAGTGGCGCTGCCTAATACTGTCACTATGGCGGTGTGTCCACTCACAGGATGAGTGGCGCTGCCCAATACTGTCACTATGGTGGTGTGTCCACTCACAGGATGAGTGGCGCTGCCCAATACTGTCACTATGGCGGTGTGTCCACTCACAGGATGAGTGGCGCTGCCCAATACTGTCACTATGGTGGTGTGTCCACTCACAGGATGAGTGGCGCTGCCCAATACTGTCACTATGGCGGTGTGTCCACTCACAGGATGAGTGGCGCTGCCCAATACTGTCACTATGGCGGTGTGTCCACTCACAGGATGAGTGACGCTGCCCATACTGTCACTATGGTGGTGTGTCCACTCACAGGATGAGTGGCGCTGCCCAATACTGTCACTATGGCGGTGTGTCCACTCACAGGATGAGTGGCGCTGCCCAATACTGTCACTATGGCGGTGTGTCCACTCACAGGATGAGTGGCGCTGCCCAATACTGTCACTATGGCGGTGTGTCCACTCACAGGATGAGTGGCGCTGCCCAATACTGTCACTATGGCGGTGTGTCCACTCACAGGATGAGTGGCGCTGCCCAATACTGTCACTATGGCGGTGTGTCCACTCACAGGATGAGTGACGCTGCCCAATACTGTCACTATGGTGGTGTGTCCACTCACAGGATGAGTGGCGCTGCCTAATACTGTCACTATGGCGGTGTGTCCACTCACAGGATGAGTGGCGCTGCCTAATACTGTCACTATGGCGGTGTGTCCACTCACAGGATGAGTGGCGCTGCCCAATACTGTCACTATGGCGGTGTGTCCACTCACAGGATGAGTGGCGCTGCCCAATACTGTCACTATGGCGGTGTGTCCACTCACAGGATGAGTGGCGCTGCCCAATACTGTCACTATGGTGGTGTGTCCACTCACAGGATGAGTGACGCTGCCCAATACTGTCACTATGGTGGTGTGTCCACTCACAGGATGAGTGGCGCTGCCCAATACTGTCACTATGGCGGTGTGTCCACTCACAGGATGAGTGACGCTGCCCAATACTGTCACTATGGTGGTGTGTCCACTCACAGGATGAGTGACGCTGCCCAATACTGTCACTATGGCGGTGTGTCCACTCACAGGATGAGTGGCGCTGCCCAATACTGTCACTATGGTGGTGTGTCCACTCACAGGATGAGTGGCGCTGCCCAATACTGTCACTATGGCGGTGTGGCCACTCACAGGATGAGTGACGCTGCCCAATACTGTCACTATGGTGGTGTGTCCACTCACAGGATGAGTGACGCTGCCCAATACTGTCACTATGGTGGTGTGTCCACTCACAGGATGAGTGGCGCTGCCCAATACTGTCACTATGGCGGTGTGGCCACTCACAGGATGAGTGGCGCTGCCCAATACTGTCACTATGGCGGTGTGTCCACTCACAGGATGAGTGGCGCTGCCTAATACTGTAACTATGGCGGTGTGTCCACTCACAGGATGAGTGGCGCTGCCCAATACTGTCACTATGGTGGTGTGTCCACTCACAGGATGAGTGACGCTGCCCAATACTGTCACTATGGTGGTGTGTCCACTCACAGGATGAGTGACGCTGCCCGATACTGTCACTATGGCGTTGTGTCCACTCACAGGATGAATGACGCTGCCCATACTGTCACTATGGCGGTGTGTCCACTCACAGGATGAGTGACGCTGCCTAATACTCTCACTATGGCGATGTGTCCACTCACAGNTGTACCACCACTACTGTGGTGTTGTGCTGCCACTCTAGTTCACTGTACCACCCATCACTACTGTGGTGTTGTGCTGCCACTCTAGTTCACTGTACCATCACCATCACTACTGTGTGTTGTGCTGCCACTCTAGTTCACTGTACCATCACTACTGTGGTGTTGTGCTGCCACTCTAGTTCACTGTACCACCCACCATCACTACTGTGGTGTTGTGCTGCCACTCTAGTTCACTGTACCATCACTACTGTGGGTGTGTGCTGCCACTCTAGTTCACTGTACCACCACCATCACTACTGTGGTTTGTGCTGCCACTCTAGTTCACTGTACCATCACTACTGTGGGGTTGTGCTGCCACTCTAGTTCACTGTACCACCACCATCACTACTGTGTGTTGTTCTGCCACTCTAGTTCACTGTACCATCACTACTGTGGTGTTGTGCTGCCACTCTAGTTCACTGTACCACCACCATCACTACTGTGGTGTTGTGCTGCCACTCTAGTTCACTGTACCACACATCACTACTGTGGTGTTGTGCTGCACTCTAGTTCACTGTACTGTACCATCACTACTGTGGTGTTGTGCTGCCACTCTAGTTCACTGTACCACCACCATCACTACTGTGGTGTTGTGCTGCCACTCTAGTTCACTGTACCATCACCATCACTACTGTGGTGTTGTGCTGCCACTCTAGTTCACTGTACCATCACTACTGTGGTGTTGTGCTGCCACTCTAGTTCACTGTACCACCACCATCACTACTGTGGTGTTGTGCTGCCACTCTAGTTCACTGTACCACCACCATCACTACTGTGGTGTTGTGCTGCCACTCTAGTTCACTGTACCATCACTACTGTGGTGTTGTGCTGCCACTCTAGTTCACTGTACCACCACCGTCACTACTGTGGTGTTGTGCTGCCACTCTAGTTCACTGTACCATCACTACTGTGGTGTTGTGCTGCCACTCTAGTTCACTGTAACACCACCATCACTACTGTGGTGTTGTGCTGCCACTCTAGTTCACTGTACCACCACCATCACTACTGTGGTGTTGTGCTGCCACTCTAGTTCACTGTACCATCACTACTGTGGTGTTGTGCTGCCACTCTAGTTCACTGTACCACCACCATCACTACTGTGGTGTTGTGCTGCCACTCTAGTTCACTGTACCATCACTACTGTGGTGTTGTGCTGCCACTCTAGTTCACTGTACCACCACCATCACTACTGTGGTGTTGTGCTGCCACTCTAGTTCACTGTACCATCACTACTGTGGTGTTGTGCTGCCACTCTAGTTCACTGTACCATCACTACTGTGGTGTTGTGCTGCCACTCTAGTTCACTGTACCATCACCATCACTACTGTGGTGTTGTGCTGCCACTCTAGTTCACTGTACCATCACTACTGTGGTGTTGTGCTGCCACTCTAGTTCACTGTACCACCACCATCACTACTGTGGTGTTGTGCTGCCACTCTAGTTCACTGTACCATCACCATCACTACTGTGGTGTTGTGCTGCCACTCTAGTTCACTGTACCATCACTACTGTGGTGTTGTGCTGCCACTCTAGTTCACTGTACCATCACTACTGTGGTGTTGTGCTGCCACTCTAGTTCACTGTACCATCACTACTGTGGTGTTGTGCTGCCACTCTAGTTCACTGTACCACCACCATCACTACTGTGGTGTTGTGCTGCCACTCTAGTTCACTGTACCACCACCATCACTACTGTGGTGTTGTGCTGCCACTCTAGTTCACTGTACCATCACTACTGTGGTGTTGTGCTGCCACTCTAGTTCACTGTATCATCACTACTGTGGTGTTGTGCTGCCACTCTAGTTCACTGTACCACCACCATCACTACTGTGGTGTTGTGCTGCCACTCTAGTTCACTGTACCACCACCATCACTACTGTGTTGTTGTGCTGCCACTCTAGTTCACTGTACCACCACCATCACTACTGTGGTGTTGTGCTGCCACTCTAGTTCACTGTACCACCACCATCACTACTGTGGTGTTGTGCTGCCACTCTAGTTCACTGTACCATCACCATCACTACTGTGGTGTTGTGCTGCCACTCTAGTTCACTGTACCACTACCATCACTACTGTGGTGTTGTGCTGCCACTCTAGTTCACTGTACCATCACTACTGTGGTGTTGTGCTGCCACTCTAGTTCACTGTACCACCACCATCACTACTGTGGTGTTGTGCTGCCACTCTAGTTCACTGTACCATCACCATCACTACTGTGGTGTTGTGCTGCCACTCTAGTTCACTGTACCACCACCATCACTACTGTGGTGTTGTGCTGCCACTCTAGTTCACTGTACCACCACCATCACTACTGTGGTGTTGTGCTGCCACTCTAGTTCACTGTACCACCACCATCACTACTGTGGTGTTGTGCTGCCACTCTAGTTCACTGTACCACCACCATCACTACTGTGGTGTTGTGCTGCCACTCTAGTTCACTGTACCACCACCATCACTACTGTGGTGTTGTGCTGCCACTCTAGTTCACTGTACCATCACCATCACTACTGTGGTGTTGTGCTGCCACTCTAGTTCACTGTACCACCACCATCACTACTGTGGTGTTGTGCTGCCACTCTAGTTCACTGTACCACCACCATCACTACTGTGGTGTTGTGCTGCCACTCTAGTTCACTGTACCACCACCATCACTACTGTGGTGGTGTATTATGAGCCTGTTGTATTATGAGCCTGGGTGTATTAGGATCCTGGGTGTATTATGAGCATGTTGTATTATGAGCCTGGGTGTATTATGATCCTGGGTGTATTATGAGCCTGTTGTATTATGAGCCTGGGTGTATTATGATCCTGGGTGTATTATGAGCCTGTTGTATTATGAGCCTGTTGTATTATGAGCCTGTTGTATTATGAGCCTGGGTGTATTATGAGCCCGGGTGTATTATGAGCCTGGGTGTATTATGAGCCTGGGTGTATTATGAGCCTGTTGTATTATGAGCCTGGGTGTATAAAGAGACTATTGTATTATGAGCTTGGGTGTATTATGAGCCGGGTGTATTATGAGCCTGGGTGTATTATGAGCCGGGTGTATTATGAGCCTGGATGTATTATGAGACTGTTGTATTATGAGCCTGGGTGTATAAAGAGACTGTTGTATTATGAGCTTGGGTGTATTATGAGCTTGGGTGTATAAAGAGACTGTTGTATTATGAGCCTGGGTGTATAAAGAGACTGTTGTATTATGAGCCTGGGTGTATAAAGAGACTGTTGTATTATGAGCCTGGGTGTATAAAGAGACTGTTGTATTATGAGCCTGGGTGTATAAAGAGTGTTGTATTATGAGCCTGGTGTATTATGAGCCTGGATGTATAAAGAGACTGTTGTATTATGAGCCTGGGTGTATAAAGAGACTGTTGTATTATGAGCCTGGGTGTATTATGAGCCTGGATGTATAAAGAGACTGTTGTATATGAGCCTGGGTGTATTATGAGCCTGGGTGTATAAAGAGACTGTTGTATTATGAGCCTGGGTGTATTATGATCCTGGGTGTATAAAGAGACTATTGTATTATGAGCCTGGGTGTATTATGAGCCTGGGTATTTAAAGAGACTGTTGTATTATGAGCCTGGGTGTATTATGAGCCTGGGTGTATTATGAGCCTGGGTGTATAAAGAGACTGTTGTATTATGAGCCTGGGTGTATTATGAGCCTGGATGTATAAAGAGACTGTTGTATTATGAGCCTGGGTGTATAAAGAGACTGTTGTATTATGAGTCTGGGTGTATAAGAGTGTTGTATTATAAGCCTGGGTGTATAAAGAGAGTGTTGTATTATGAGCCTGGATGTATAAAGAGACTGTTGTATTATGAGCCTGGGTGTATAAAGAGACTGTTGTATTATGAGCCTGGGTGTATTATGAGCCTGGATGTATAAAGAGACCGTTGTATTATGAGCCTGGGTGTATAAAGAGACTGTTGTATTATGAGCCTGGGTGTATAAAGAGACTGTTGTATTATGAGCCTGGGTGTATTAAGAGATTGTTGTATTATGAGCCTGGGTGTATAGTGTTGTATTATGAGCCTGGGTGTATAAGGAGAGTGTTGTATTATGAGCCTGGGTGTATTATGAGCCTGGATGTATAAAGAGACTGTTGTATTATGAGCCTGGGTGTATAAAGAGAGTGTTGTATTATGAGCCTGGGTGTATTATGAGCCTGGGTGTATTATGAGCCTGGATGTATAAAGAGACTGTTGTATTATGAGCCTGGGTGTATAAAGAGACTTGTATTATGAGTCTGGGTGTATAAAGAGACTGATGTATTATGAGCCTGGATGTATAATGAGACTGTTGTATTATGAGCCTGGGTGTATAAAGAGACTGTTGTATTATGAGCCTGGGTGTATAAAGAGACTGTTGTATTATGAGCCTGGGTGTATAAAGAGACTGTTGTATTATGAGTCTGGGTGTATAAAGAGACTGATGTATTATGAGCCTAGGTGTATTATGAGCCTGGATGTCTAAAGAGACTGTTGTATTATGAGCCTGGGTGTATAAAGAGACTGTTGTATTATGAGCCTGGGTGTATAAAGAGAGTGTTGTATTATGAGCCTGGGTGTATTATGAGCCTGGGTGTATTATGAGCCTGGATGTATAAAGAGACTGTTGTATTATGAGCCTGGGTGTATAAAGAGACTGTTGTATTATGAGCCTGGGTGTATAAAGAGACTGTTGTATTATGAGTCTGGGTGTATAAAGAGACTGATGTATTATGAGCCTAGGTGTATTATGAGCCTGGATGTATAAAGAGACTGTTGTATTATGAGCCTGGGTGTATAAAGAGACTGTTGTATTATGAGCCTGGTGTATAAAGAGACTGTTGTATTATGAACCTGGGTGTATAAAGAGACTGTTGTATTATGAGCCTGGGTGTATTATGAGCCTGGGTGTATAAAGAGACTGTTGTATTATGAGCCTGGGTGTATTATGATCCTGGGTGTATAAAGAGACTATTGTATTATGAGCCTGGGTGTATTATGAGCCTGGGTATTTAAAGAGACTGTTGTATTATGAGCCTGGGTGTATTATGAGCCTGGGTGTATTATGAGCCTGGGTGTATAAAGAGACTGTTGTATTATGAGCCTGGGTGTATTATGAGCCTGGATGTATAAAGAGACTGTTGTATTATGAGCCTGGGTGTATAAAGAGACTGTTGTATTATGAGTCTGGGTGTATAAAGAGTGTTGTATTATAAGCCTGGGTGTATAAAGAGAGTGTTGTATTATGAGCCTGGATGTATAAAGAGACTGTTGTATTATGAGCCTGG
>WNGS01007765.1:13216-24935 GCA_020271785.1 Procambarus virginalis
TGACAGTACTCAACACAACACTGACAGTACTCAACACAACACTGCCGTACTCAACACAACATTACACTTCTCAACAATATCCTGGCAGTAGTCAACACTACACTGACAGTACTCACATTACACTAACAGTACTCTACACTATACTGACAGTACTCAACACCACACTGACAGTACTCAACATAACATTGACAGTATTCAACACTACACTGACAGTACTTAACACAACACGGCCAGTACTCAACACAACATTGAGAGTATTCAACACTACACTGACAGTACTCAAGACAACATTGACAGTACTCAACACAACACTGACAGTACTCAACACACCACTAACATTTCTCACTAACCTGACAGTTCACAACACTTAGAGTACTCAACACTGCCAGTACTCAACACAACACTGACAGTACTAAAAATAACCTGACAGTACTCAACACAAAACTGACAGTACTCAACACTACACTGACAGCAATCAACACAACACTGACAGTACTCAACACAACACTGACTTTATCATCACTACTCTGACAGTAATCAACACAACACTAACATGACTCACTACAACACTGACAGTAGTCAACACAACACTGACAGTCCTCAACACAACACTGACAGTACTGAACACAACACTGACAGTACTCAACACTACACTGACAGTACTCAACACAACACTAACAGTACTCAACACTAACCTGACAGTACTCAACACTACACTGACATTACTCAACCAAACACTGAAAGTACTCAACACTACACTGACAGTACTTAAAAACATTGACAGTACTCAACACAACATTGACAGTACTTTTCACTACACTGACATTACTCAAAACAACAATACACTGACAGTATTCAACACTGCAATACACTGTCAGTACTCAAAACTAAAATACACTGACTGTACTCAACACTACACTACTCTGTCAGTACTCAACATAACACTACACTGACAGTACTCAACACTACACTGACAATACTCAACACTATACTACATAAATAGTACTCAACACAACACTACAGTGACAGTACTCAACTCAACACTGCACTGACAGTACTCAACACTTACCTACACTAACAGGACTACACACAACTCACCACTGACAGTACTCAACACTACACTGACAGTACTCAACTGTATACAGATAGTACACAACACTACACTGACAGTACTCAACTGTATACAGATAGTACACAACACTACACTGACAGTACTCAACACTACACTGACATTACTGAATAATACATTGACAGTACTCAATACTACATTGACAGTACTCAACTCAACATTGACAGTACTCAGCACTACGCTGACAGTACTCAATATACACTGCTACACTGCTCAAACAACACTGACAGTACTCAACAAACACTGACAATACTCAAAACAAAACACGCGCATTACTCAACACAACACTGACAGTACTCAACACAGTACTGACTGTACTCAGCACAACACTGGCAATACTCAACACAACACTGACAGTACTCAACACAGCACTGACTTTACTCATCACTACTCTGACAGTAATCAACACAACACTAACATGACTCACTACAACACTGACAGTAGTCAACACAACATTGACAGTCCTCAACACAACACTGACAGTACTCAACACAACACTGACAGTACTCAACACAACACTGACAGTACTCAACACTAATCTAACAGTATTGAAACAACACTACACTGACAGTACTCAACACAACAGGACACTGAGAGTACTCAACAATTCACTACACTAACAGTACTCCACACAACTCACCAGTGACAGAACTCTACACAACTCTAACAGTACTCAATAATACACTGACAGAATTAAACACTACACCGAAAGTAATCAACACTAAACTGACAGTACTCAACACAACTCTGACAGTACTCAAAACAACACTGACAGTACTCAACACAGCACTGACAGTACTCAAAACTACACTGACATTACTCACCACTACCCTGACAGTACTCTTCACAACACAAACATTACTCACTACAACACTGACAGTTCTCAACATAACACTGACAGTACTAAACATTACACTGACAGTACTCTACACTAACATTACTCAACATAACACTGCCAGTACTCAACACAATACTGACAGTACTCAAAACAACACTGACAGTACTCAACACTACACTGACAGTACTCAACACAACACTGACAGTACTCAACACAACACTGCCAGTACTCAACACAACACTACACTTCTCAACAATATCCTGGCAGTAGTCAACACTACACTGACAGTACTCAACATTACACTAACAGTACTCTACACTACACTGACAGTACGCAACACCACACTGACAGTACTCAACATAACATTGACAGTATTCAACACTACACTGACAGTACTTAACACAACACGGCCAGTACTCAACACAACATTGAGAGTATTCAACACAATACTGACAGTACTCAAGACAACATTGACAGTACTCAACACAACACTGACAGTACTAAACACAACACTAACATTTCTCAACACTAACCTGACAGTTCACAACACTTAGAGTACTCAACACTCCCAGTACTCAACACAACACTGACAGTACTAAAAATAACCTGACAGTACTCAACACAAAACTGACAGTACTCAAAACTACACTGACAGCAATCAACACAACACTGACAGTACTCAACACAACACTGACTTTACTCATCACTACTCTGACAGTAATCAACACAACACTAACATGACTCACTACAACACTGGCAGTAGTCAACACAACACTGACAGTCCTCAACACAACACTGACAGTACTGAACACAACACTGACAGTACTCAACACTACACTGACAGTACTCAACACTAATCTAACAGTATTGAACACAACACTACACTGACAGTACTCAACACAACAGTACACTGAGAGTACTCAACAATTCACTACACTAACAGTACTCCACACAACTCACCAGTGACAGTACTCTACACAACTCTAACAGTACTCAATAATACACTGAGAGAATTGAACACTACACCGAAAGTACTCAACACTAAACTGACAGTACTCAACACAATTCTGACTGTACTCAAAACAACACTGACAGTACTCAACACAGCACTGACAGTACTCAAAACTACACTGACATTACTCACCACTACCCTGACAGTACTCTTCACAACACAAACATTACTCACTACAACACTGACAGTTCTCAACATAACACTGACAGTACTAAACATTACACTGACAGTACTCTACACTAACATTACTCAACATAACACTGCCAGTACTCAACACAATACTGACAGTACTCAACACAACACTGACAGTATTCAACACTACACTGACAGTACTCAACACAACACTGACAGTACTCAACACAACACTGCCAGTACTCAACACAACACTACACTTCTCAACAATATCCTGGCAGTAGTCAACACTACACTGACAGTACTCAACATTACACTGACAGTACTCTACACTACACTGACAGTACTCAACACCACACTGACAGTACTCAACATAACATTGACAGTATTCAACACTACACTGACAGTACTTAACACAACACGGCCAGTACTCAACACAACATTGAGAGTATTCAACACAATACTGACAGTACTCAAGACAACATTGACAGTACTCAACACAACACTGACAGTACTCAACACAACACTAACATTTCTCAACACTAACCTGACAGTTCACAACACTTACAGTACTCAACACTGCCAGTACTCAACACAACACTGACAGTACTAAAAATAACCTGACAGTACTCAACACAACACTGACAGTACTAAAATAACCTGACAGTACTCAACACAAAACTGACAGTACTCAACACTACACTGACAGCAATCAACACAACACTGACAGTACTCAGCATAACACTGACAGTGCTCAACACAACACTGAGAGTACTCAACAATAACCTGACAGTACTCAACACAAAACTGACAGTATTCAACACAACACTGACAGTACTCAACACCACACTGACAGTACTCAACATAACATTGACAGTATTCAGCACTACACTGACAGTACTTAACACAACACGGCCAGTACTCAACCCAACACTGACATACTCAACACAACACTACACTGAGAGTACTCAACACAACAATGACAGTACTCAACACATCACTGACAGTACTCAACACAACACTGACAGTACTCAACACAACATTAGCAGTATTCAACACAACACTGACAGTACTCAACACAACATTGACAGTTCTCAACACAACGCTGACAGTACTCAACACAACACTGACAGTACTCAACACTACACTGACAGTACTCAACACTGAAATAACAGTACTCAACACAACACTGACAGTATTCAACACAACACTACACTTCTCAACTCTAACCTGAGAGTACTCAACACTACACTGAGGGTACTCAATACTACACTGACAGTACTCAACACTACACTGACAAACCTCAACATTACACTGACAGAACTCAACACTACACTGACAGTACTCAACACAACACTGAGAGTACTCAACACAGCACTGACAGTTCTCAACACTACACTGACAGTACTCAACACAACATTGACAGTACTCAACACAACACTGACAGTTCTCAACACTTCACAGACAGTACTCAATACATCACTGACAGTACTCAACACAACACTGACGGTACTCTACATAACATTGACAGTATTCAACACTACACTGACAATACTTAACACAACACTGCCAGAACTCAACACAACACTGACAGTACTCAACACAACACTAGACTGAGAGTACTCAACACAACACTGCCCGTAATCAACACTACACTGACAGTACTCAACACATCACTGACAATACTCAACACAACACTGACAGTACTCAACACAGCACTGTCAGTACTCAACACAACATTGAGAGTATTCAACACAATACTGACAGTACTCAAGACAACATTGACAGTACTCAACACAACACTGACAGTACTCAACACAACACTAACATTACTCAACACTAACCTGACAGTTCTCAACACTTACAGTACTCAACACTGACAGTACTCAACACAACACTGACAGTACTAAAAAATAACCTGACAGCACTCAACACAATACTGACAGTACTCAAGACAACATTGACAGTACTCAACACAACACTGACAGTACTCAACACAACACTAACATTACTCAACACTAACCTGACAGTTCTCAACACTTACAGTACTCAACACTGACAGTACTCAACACAACACTGACAGTACTAAAAAATAACCTGACAGTACTCAACACAAAACTGACAGTACTCAACACAACACTGACAGTACTCAACACAACACTGCCAGTACTCAACACAACACTACACTTCTCAACACTATCCTGGCAGTACTCAACACTACACTGACAATTCTCAACATTACACTGACAGTACTCTACACTACACTGACAATACTCAACGCACCACTGAGAGTGCTCAACACAACACTGACAGTACTTAACTCAACACTGCCAGTACTCACTACAACACTGACAGTACTCAACACAACACTTCTCTGAGAGTACTCAACACAACACTGACAGTACTCAAGACCGCACTAACATTACTCAACACTAACCTGACAGCACTCAACACTACACTGACAGTACTCAACTCAACACTAACAGTAATCAACCCTACACTGACTGTACTCAACACTACACTGACAGTACTCAACACTACACTGACAGTACTCAACACTACACTGACAGTACATATCACTACACTGACAGTACTGAACACTACACTGACAGTGCCCAACACATCACTTGCAGTACTCAAAACTACACTGACAGTGCTCAACAAATCAATGACAGTACTCAACAGTACACTGCCAGTACTCAACACTACACTGACAGTATTCAACATAACTCTGGCAGTAGGCAACACTACACTGACAGTACTCAACAAATCAATGACAGTACTCAACACTACTCTGACAGTACTCAGCACAACACTGACAGTACTCATCACTACACTGACTGAACTTAACACTACATTGGCAGTACTCAACACAACACAGACAGTACTCAACACTACACTGACAGTACTCAACACAACTCTGACAGTACTAACACAACACTACACTGCCAGTACTCAACACTACACTAACAGTACTGAACACAACACTGCCAGTACTCAACACTACACTGCCAGTACTCAACACTACACTGACAGTACTCAACACTACACTGACAGTATTTAACACAACACTGACAGTACTCAACACTACACTGTACTCAACATTACTCTAACAGTACTCAACACAACACAAGATTGACAGTACTCAACACTACACTGACAGTACTCAACAATACACTGACAGTACTCAACACTACACTGACAGTATTTAACACTACACTGACAGTACTCAACACAACACTGACAGTATTCAACACAACACTGACAATACTCAGCACTACCCTGACAGTACTCAACACTACACTGACACTACTGAACACTACACTGGCAGTACTCAAGACAACACTGACAGTACTCAACACAACACTGACGGTACTCTACATAACATTGACAGTATTCAACACTACACTGACAATACTTAACACAACACTGCCAGAACTCAACACAACACTGACAGTACTCAACACAACACTAGACTGAGAGTACTCAACACAACACTGCCCGTAATCAACACTACACTGACAGTACTCAACACATCACTGACAATACTTAACACAACACTGACAGTACTCAACGCAGCACTGACAGTACTCAACACAACATTGAGAGTATTCAACACAATACTGACATTACTCAAGACAACATTGACAGTACTCAACACAACACTGACAGTACTCAACACAACACTAACATTACTCAACACTAACCTGACAGTTCTCAACACTTACAGTACTCAACACTGACAGTACTCAACACAACACTGACAGTACTAAAAAATAACCTGACAGCACTCAACACAATACTGACAGTACTCAAGACAACATTGACAGTACTCAACACAACACTGACAGTACTCACCACAACACTAACATTACTCAACACTAACCTGACAGTTCTCAACACTTACAGTACTCAACACTGACAGTACTCAACACAACACTGACAGTACTAAAAAATAACCTGACAGTACTCAACACAAAACTGACAGTACTCAACACAACACTGACAGTACTCAACACAACACTGCCAGTACTCAACACAACACTACACTTCTCAACACTATCCTGGCAGTACTCAACACTACACTGACAATTCTCAACATTACACTGACAGTACTCTACACTACACTGACAATACTCAACGCACCACTGAGAGTGCTCAACACATCACTGACAGTACTTAACTCAACACTGCCAGTACTCACTACAACACTGACAGTACTCAACACAACACTTCTCTGAGAGTACTCAACACAACACTGACAGTACTCAAGACCGCACTAACATTACTCAACACTAACCTGACATCACTCAACACTACACTGACAGTACTCAACTCAACACTAACAGTAATCAACCCTACACTGACTGTACTCAACACTACACTGACAGTACTCAACACTGCACTGACAGTACTCAACACTACACTGACAGTACATATCACTACACTGACAGTACTGAACACTACACTGACAGTGCCCAACACATCACTTGCAGTACTCAAAACTACACTGACAGTGCTCAACAAATCAATGACAGTACTCAACAGTACACTGCCAGTACTCAACACTACACTGACAGTATTCAACATAACTCTGGCAGTAGGCAACACTACACTGACAGTACTCAACAAATCAATGACAGTACTCAACACTACTCTGACAGTACTCAGCACAACACTGACAGTACTCATCACTACACTTACTGAACTCAACACTACATTGGCAGTACTCAACACAACACAGACAGTACTCAACACTACACTGACAGTACTCAACACAACTCTGACAGTACTAACACAACACTACACTGCCAGTACTCAACACTACACTAACAGTACTGAACACTACACTGCCAGTACTCAACACTACACTGACAGTACTCAACACTACACTGACAGTATTTAACACAACACTGACAGTACTCAACACTACACTGTACTCAACATTACTCTAACAGTACTCAACACAACACAAGATTGACAGTACTCAACACTACACTGACAGTACTCAACAATACACTGACAGTACTCAACACTACACTGACAGTATTTAACACTACACTGACAGTACTCAACACAACACTGACAGTATTCAACACAACACTGACAATACTCAGCACTACCCTGACAGTACTCAACACTACACTGACACTACTGAACACTACACTGGCAGTACTCAAGACAACACTGACAGTACTCAACACAACACTGACAGTACTCAACACTACACTGACAGTACTCAACACAACACTGACAGTACTCAACACTACACTGACAGTTCTCAACACTACACTGACAGTACTCAACACAACACTGACAGTACTCAACACTACACTGACAGTACTCAACATTACACTGACAGTACTCAACACTACACTGACAGTATTCAACACTACACTGACAGTACTCAACACAACACTGGCAGTACTCAACACAACACTGACAGTACTTAACACAACACTGACAATACTCAACACAACACTGGCAGTACTCAACACTACACTGACAGTTCTCAACACTACTCTGACAGCACTTAACACTGACAGCACTCAATACAACACTGACAATACTCAACACTACACTGACAGTACTTAACACTACACTGACAGTATTCAACACTACACTGACAGTACTCAACACAGGACGAGTACGTTACATAAGAGTCTCAATAAACATGATCAACACAAACTCACCGTCATGTTACACAAACAAAAATTGTATCTACATTGAGAACAATTCAGTAACGCACGCCTGCAGCGCTCTCTGTGAAGTAACAACGGGGGTTATTAACTGACTTATACACCTACAGTTTGACCATTTGAAGGTACCAAAATATATATTGAGCGATCAACATGGTCTAGCACACACGCTGCTGTTGACACCACAATCCGTCCTCTTAAAAATAACTTCGTTTTCCGCTCGTATGCGCGGCACTATGGCCAAAAGTGGACGTAATTTGAAATGAAATCGACTCACAAAAGTGACGTACTGTCCCGTTTTCTGTTTGAGTCGTCTGGCTTACTCAGAAAAGTTAGGAGAGGAAACTTTCATTTAACGTTTTTCATAACGTTTTGAATACCATGAAGAGCTGAACTTCGTCGTAACGAAGGAGAATATCTCGCGTCTCATGTAAAAATGAAATAAAACTCTTTCAATGACACAATTCCCATTTTATAAACAACTATAATTAATATAAGTGATAAATCGTCAGCCTGGCAAAATATGCCCGCTGATTAACATTCAAGCTGATTTTTCATTCATTAGAAAAACGACGAAGCCTCACAAAATAATAATGATAACACACAAGATGACCTGAATGACTCAATTCAGACAGCTGATCACTCTGCTACTTTTAGAGGTCGTAGCGAAAGCATTCATCAAAAATTACCCCAACACTGACAAACAAACAAATTTGTTGCAGTTACAGAATAATTGGGCTTCCTTAACATATCGTTATATCTATACATTGCAGAAACCATAAATAATTACGCATAAATTTGATATATGTTGATTTCATAACTGAAATACATCTAATTAATTATAGGTCTGTGACGCTGAGTAAGGTACAGAAAAGTAAGCAATTGCATTATATATTGCCAAACGTGATTAAAGTAAGGCTCTTCTTCCCTCGCTGGCTACCTGGCAATTTCCAGCTGTAATCACCAGGATTTACATGCTGTGAACTCCGTAATCCCCAAGATTATGGGAGGAAGGGGCGCGGTAATCGCCGGGAGACTCTGTGGGAAAATATAGCGAAAAATAAAATCTAATATTTATGTAGCCTACTCGCTCCCCCCCCCCCGCTACCCTTTGTCTGGCGAGGCTGTTTCCTGAGTTAACACACCTGGATTAACACACCTGGGTTAACACACCTGGGTTAACACACCTGGGTTAACACACCTGGGTTAACACACCTGGATTAACACACCTGGGTTAACACACCAGGGTTAACACACCTGGGTTAACACACCTAGGTTAACACACCTGGGTTAACACACCTGGGTTAACACACCTGGGTTAACACACCTGGGTTAACACACCTGGGTTAACACACCTGGGTTAACACACCTGGGTTAATACACCTGGGTTAACACACCTGGGTTAACACACCTGGGTTAACACACCTGGGTTAATACACCTGGCTTAACACACCTGGGTTAACACACCTGGTTAACACACCTGGGTTAACACACCTGGGTTAACACACCTGGGTTAACACACCTGGGTTAACACACCTGGGTTAACACACCTGGGTTAACACACCTGGGTTAACACACCTAGGTTAACACACCTAGGTTAACACACCTGGGTTAACACACCTAGGTTAACACACCTAGGTTAACACACCTGGGTTAACACACCTGGGTTAACACACCTGGGTTAACACACCTGGGTTAACACACCTGTGTTAACACACCTGGGTTACATAACACACAGTAATCACAATTGTTTGATGCATCAAATGAACACATCCACAAGGGCCGTGACGAGGATTCGAACCTACGTCCAAGGCAGCGTCTGGGATGCTCTCGGACGTAGCTTCGAATCCTCGTCACGGCCCTTGTGGATTTGTTCTCCTGGGTTACATAGTGTTTCAAGTTTAATAATTGCGTAACTAATCTGTTATGTTGTGTGTGCTCAGCCGTCAAAGAGAACCATTGTGTGATAACAGATACGACGATGTCATTGGCGCCAGGAGAAGAGATAATTAACGCTTCTATTTTGCTTTTAATGAAGTTCATCAAATTATCCTTCAAGGCCAACAACTCATCCTCCTGTTTAGATAATACCTATTGTGATGATCGTCAATAGTCGGAATTCTTACGTGCTTAGCTTTTAGTTAGTATACAGACTAGTAAAGAATTATTTTAAAATAAATGAAGTTAAAAAACAAACTTAAATATTCCTAGGCCTAGTATAGCACACTGATGTACTATATTTGGCCTCAGATATCGTGTTTTAGGCCTAGGAGGGTTAGGTTAGTTTAGTTTGTCAAAGCAACACAAGTAAAACATCATTTTCCCGTTTGTCCAACTCAATAGTGCCGATTTCTACTATCTAATTTCGTTGTACGTCGATATAGAACCTCCTTCAGAAACATTTGCTAGCTCTCTACTAGGAAATCTATCCCTACATGTTGCTGTCTTATAGTAAGAATTATTCCTCGTATGTTGCTAGTGGTCACAAACTAGGTCTTTTTCCCTTAAGTTAAGAATATAAGAAGCAAGGAATCTGCAGAAGGCCTATTAGTCTATACGAGACAGCTCCAAACAAACTCATTCATATATATGTCTAAGCTACGCTTGAAACACTTCTCGTCTCAAGAAAATTTCTCCCAAGTATAAGTTTCACTGCTTAAACCAAGCAACACTTTAAAAATGCTTCATTGATTTATTAATGGTTCATATTAAAAAAGCCTTAAGAAATAAATGTTGTGTTTACTAAATTACAAAAAAAGTGCAAATTGTGTACTCTTCTTTTCGCAAGCTTTTGCTGTCAGGGAACCTCGAACTCGGGCTTGCAGAACCTCTGGCACAGACTCGTGGACCCATAGAGCTCCACGGACCTCTCCCCTGCTTGGGTATCATTCTACCTTGTGTTCTATTAG
>WNGS01007765.1:42101-54194 GCA_020271785.1 Procambarus virginalis
CGGATGAAGGCTCGAGGAACTGGCATGGGTGCTTGCCGCCTCACACCCTTGTGGAATACCGAACCCGAGCTGTTTTGGCTTCAGCATGTTGGCCGCTGCCTCACTAACTGTTCTTGCAGCAGCCTTTGCAACGAGACGCCGGAGAGAATTGCCCAAAGCTATTGGCCTGATCCCTCCATTCTTTTTCTTTAGAGCACAGAGATATGCTCCAAAGAAGACAGGTCTTATGGTCTCTGGTATGTTGCCAGCTAGACATGTGTTGGTGAATCTGGTTACTTCCACCAAGAGGTTCTTTGCATTGTCACCCAGTGCAGGATTGAGCATTTGCTTGATGTGTTGGGTTTGGTCCTGTGAACCCACCTGCTGATCATGTTGGGAAGGACAAGGCTGCTTTATGGACTGCAGATTCGGCCACCCAGAGAGGTTCTGCTCTGGTAGCCCCCACTTGTACAATGTCGTCCTCACGCAGAGCCCTTGGTGGGTTGTTTCTCCCTTAGGGTTTGAGCTGTTGCGGCATCTCTGTCGGCAATTGAGTCCTCACTGGTGATAGACTCTTATTGCGCCAATAGTGCTGTCCTTCTTCTATTTTCTTGGTGACTGTTGGTCTGACTTTCGATGTCTCGGATACGCCACTGTTGCTCTTCTGCCGTTGGTGTTCTCTGCGCGAGTGGGAAGGCGCACCTGGTTGTCCTCCCTGGAAAATCATTTATAGCTTTGATGATTGAGGCAGCTAAGGCTTTGTCTCCCTTGCAGGGGTGGCTAGTGTTGCGGTGGTGGATTTGGTGGTGTTACCGCTGACGGACCACCCAACCTACAACTCGACAAATGCTCATATTTCACTAAGAGATCACACTAGCACTTGGGCTCTGGAGAGGGGCTCAACGTCACACGTTTAGGGATGCGGCTCCAACACGCAGCCTTGTTGTCACGTGCACACACCCACTCGAGCCGCTGTGACTCCCCACTCTCTCCTTATGAATATCCTCCTCAATCCCCTTTGTCTTCTAGACTTCTGTCTTACCCTGTCCACAGCAGTGGTTCCTGTTTCTTGCTCTCTCTCTCTCTTCTTTACTATTTCCTGGGAAGCCTCACTGGGACAAGTGCAAACACCAGCAAATTGGATACATTTACTGGACGAAGTACATACACAATACCGCATACATATAATAATAATGATGAATCCTATACTCTGTACTATTATAATCAGTTGCACTCCAACACCATCAGAACTCTATCCTCAGCTTGCTAAGTGGTATCCTATCTTTGGTATTACCTATATTATCAACCTCCTCAAGTAGATTAAGTCTTACAATATAATGTTACACTACCATCAAGAGAATGTATCATATATATATAACCTATAAACACATATAAGCAAATCAGCATTTGAATGCATAACATACATATATATCAGTATCAAATGATCCGTGCCACACAACGAATCAATCGACCATTCTATCAGTCTTAGAATACATATTATCTGTAGGTACTCCTGCCTACGTCTGTAACTCTAAACTTCAATATACACTTCTTGGCACATAAATGGCAAACGATCACTCACCTCTCACTGCGTCGTTCACGCTAATGACAAACACTCTCACCTCCATACAAGTGATCATTTAGAACTACTTCACTACCCTGACAACTTCAGGTTCCTCAGGGCTTAAACACCAGGATCCTCTGCAGCTCCTCCAGGCTGCTACCATGAATTTCCTTGAACAACTATGGTGCTCCCTATCCTATTAGGATCATCCACCAGCTCTCCTGGCTGCTGCACCATAAGTTTCCTCGAATAACTGTGGCACTTCACCACCTCTGCAGAAGCCGTGACACTCCTCCTCACTGCTTCTTCATAGCTCGGGGTCCTCTCCTCCCCTGCCTTGGAGTCTCATCAACCACTCCCTCTGTGCTGGCTTCGAAGTCCTCAGCAACTTCTTCCCCAAAGGACAAACCACAGATTATCTGGTCGAGGGCGCTTCTCCCTCTGACAACGTCTGACCAGGGCGCCTGTCACAGCCCACAAAACTGTCACTGGGCGGCTTAATACTCTCTCCTCGCCGTCCAGGACTTGAGACCACAACGTCTTCAGCTCGATTCAACAGCTGGAACGTCTGCACCTTCTCTTCTCTTGGAGATAATATCACTAGGGGTTCCCTCCTGGCGGGAGCTCGTCAAAGCGCGGCTCCTCCCCTGCGATGTCTGGCCTCAAGTGAGGTCATCGCCCTCCACAAGCGAGCCTCACGCCTCCAGTAACTCGTCCACATCTCCTAACAAGTCATTTATCTGTTTTCTAGTTCATTGCCCATAATCTCAAAATTTTATATAAATTCAACACACCATCTTACATCTGTGTTATCGCCTCTATAATTTCTGGACCTTCCAGTCAGGTCAGGCTTGCTGAATAACTCTCAAAGGGTGAGACTAGTTTCTCCTGCAGGCTGAGATCATAACACTAGACATATGTTGCCAAACAGTAGGAGGTTGTACCATGCTTGGGTCTTTCCAGGAGAGTCGTTAACTTTTCTCAGGAGGGAGGGGGGGGGGAGTTTGACTGCTGCATGGGGTGGGCTGCTTTAGGGATGTGTTGCAAGGTTCTGGCCGATGTTGCTTTGATAGCTTCTAATAAATTTTCTGTGGGAATGAAGCTCTGGGAGGTATTTTGCCTGACGGACGGTGTGGGCTGTTGATTGGTGTTCTCCCTGGGAGGGTGCCCAGAACCCAAACATCTGGCTCCGTTATGGTAATGAATGCGCACATTATCGTCCCTCGACCGGATATAGCGTACCCTGTCACACGTCTGACATCTGCCTTGTCTATCCATGCTTGATGGATCATCTTGGCTTGGAGAAGCTGGCCGTCTGTTGAGAGCTGCGACATGGGCGGGCGCTGGGCAGGCGCTGGGCGGGCGTTGGGCGGGAGGGTGGACAGCGGGTGGAGACTGGAGGGTGGACGACGGGTGGAGGCTGGAGGGTGGACGACGGTTGGAGGCTGGGGGGATAGTCAACTGGCCGTGGCACTTACCAATCAGATGAGTGGTAATACATATACCAACTCTATACAATGTGTGGGTATACACCCACGACACAATATGTTGGTATTCATTTGTAAAGACACATGGGAGCCTCCCGGATATATATATATGTATATATATATATATATATATATATATATATATATATATATATATATATATATATATATATATAAATAATATATATATATATATATATATATATATATATATATATATATATATATATATATATAACTATCCTCTGAGCTCTCAAGTAGGTCCGGAGGCGGAATAACTCTAAAGACAGATAGACACATTCTTCAGGCTACCTGGGGGCATTACAGTATTCGCCTAGTTGTATTCACTTAGTTGTGCTTGCGGGGGTTGAGCTCTGCTCTTTCGGCCCGGCTCTCAACTGTCAATCAACTGTTACTAACTATTTTTTTCACACACACACACGCACCCCCAGAAAGCAGCCTGTAGCAGCTGTCTAACTCCCAGGTACCTATTTACTGTTAGGTAACAGGCGCATCAGGCTGAAGAAAACTCTGCCCATCTGTTTCCGCCGGCTGCGGGGATCGAATCCCGGTCCCAAGGTCCACGAGTCTAGAGTGTTGTCCACTCACCCACTAGCTCCCACCAGTGTGTGTGTGGGGGGGGGGGAATAGTAGTTAGTAACAGTTGATTGATTGACAGTTGAGAGACGAGACCAAATAGCTTGAGCTTAACCTCCGCAAGCACAACTAGGTGAGTACAAACAAGGGCAGCATCACATTTCTGGGCTCCATTAAACCTTGCTGCTGGATCACCTTACTTCGTAATCTGGTTATTCTTGGCTGTGAGCTGGCCAAGTCTGGGTCAGGGTCGACCAGTGTGGTCGACTGTGGTGAGCAGGCAAGTGGTGGCGGCACATGTATGGTCGACCAGTGTGGGCTACTGTGAGGAGCAGGCAGGTGGTGGCGGCACATGTATGGTCGACCAGTGTGGCGACTGTGAGGAGCAGGCAGGTGGTGGCGGCACATGTATGACCAGTGTGGTCGACTGTGAGGAGCAGGCAGGTGGTGGCGGCACATGTATGGTCGACCAGTGTGGTCGACTGTGAGGAGCAGGCAGGTGGTGGCGGCACATGTATGGTCGACCAGTGTGGGCGACTGTGAGGAGCAGGCAGGTGGTGGCGGCACATGTATGGTCGACCAGTGTGGTCGACTGTGAGGAGCAGGCAGGTGGTGGCGGCACATGTATGGTCGACCAGTGTGGGCGACTGTGAGGAGCAGGCAGGTGGTGGCGGCACATGTATGGTCGACCAGTGTGGGCGACTGTGAGGAGCAGGCAGGTGGTGGCGGCACATGTATGGTCGACCAGTGTGGGCGACTGTGGGAGCCGGCAGGTGGTGGCGGCACATGTATGACCAGTGTGGTCGACTGAGATATGTGGCAGCGGGCAGGTGTTCGCTCGCCTCCAGGATGCCACTACTTGCGAAATACGATGTTCTAATTTATTTCTGACTGGGTCAAGGATGTTGTGAATGTTTATAGCGTGAGTGTGCGTGTGTACTCACATAGTTTGACTCACGTTCTCAAATCTGCAGTCTGCCCTACCCTTCTCAAGAAAGAGAAGGGTGGACACACTGCATTTTCTTAGACTGTCGGAAAGCCTTTGACACTGTACCCCATAAAAGGCTGTTACAAAAGTTGGAGAGACAGGCATGAGTGACTAGTAAGGTGATCCAGTTGATAAGGGAGTATCTAAGCAACATGAAACAGTGAGTAACTGTGAGGGGAGACATCAGAGTGGCGAGATGTCACCAGCGGAGTCCAACAGGTCCCTGTACTTGGACCAATCCTGTTTCTAATATATGCAAACGATCTTCCAGATGGTATAGACTCATCCCTCTCAGTGTTTGCTGATGATGCAAAACGTATGAGAAGAATCAAGACAGATGAAGATAGACAGAGACTACAACACGACCTGGACAAACTGGCGGAATGGTCTAGAAAACGATTAATAAAGTTCATCTCAGGAAAGTGTAAAGTAATGAAATTAGGCGAAGGGAACAGAAGGCTGCATACAATGTACCATCTGGGAGGGGATATCCTACAGGTGTCAAATAGAGTGAAAGATCTGGGGGTTGATATCACACCGAACCTGTCCCCAGAGGCCACATCAAAAGGATATCATCAGCGGCATATGCTAGATGAGCCAACATAAAAACTGCCTCTATAAACTTGTGTAAGGAATCACTCAGGACCTTACAAACCACTTATGTCAGACCAATCCTGGAATATGCAGCTTCAGCCTGGAGTCCATATCTAGTTAAATACAAGATAAATTTAAAGAAAGTCCAGAGGTATGCCACCAGATTCGTCCCGGAACTGAGAGGTATGAGCTACGAGAAAAGACTAAGAGAGCTGAACCTCACGTCCCTGAAAAACAAAAGAGTAAAGGAAGACATGATAACCACCTACAAAATTCTCAGGGGAATTTACAGGGTGGACAAAGACAAATTCTTTAGCACGCGTGGAACACAAACAAGGCGACACAGGTAGAAACGTAGTACCCAGGTGAGCCACAGAGACATTTAAAGGACTTTTTTCAGTATCAGAGAAGTTAACAAATGGAATGCTCTAGAAAGTGATGTGGTGGAGGCTGACTCCATACACAGTTTCATATGTAGATATGATAGAGCCCAGTAGGCTCAGGAATCTGTTCACCAGTTGATTGACGGTTGAGAGGCGGGACCAAAGACCCAGAGCTCAACCCCTGGAAGCACAACTAGGTGAGTGCACACTCACACTCCGACAGTGGTTGAGGTTTGGCTCTTTGGTCCCTCCTCTCAACCGTCAATCAACTGGTGTACAGATTCCTGAGTTTCTCGAGCTCTGTCATATCTAAACATGAAACTGTGTATGGAGTCAGCCTCCACCACATCACTACTTAGTGCATTTTATTTACTAACTACTCTGACACTGAAAAGGTTCATTTTAATATCTCTGTGGCTGATTTGGGTACTCAGTCTCCACCTGTGTCCCTTTGAGCATGTACCACCAGGGTTGAATAATCCATCTTTGTCTAGCCTGCCAATCCCGGTGAGAATTGTTTTGTCGTGATCATGTGATAGTTCTGGGACTAGCCTAGTGGCATACCTCAGAACTTTTTCCTGCTTCGTCTTGTGCTTGACAAGGTACGGGCTCCATGCTGGGGCTGCATACTCCAGGATTGGTCTTACATATGTCGTATACTAGGTCCTGAATGATTCCTTACACAGGTTTCTGAAGGCAGTTCTGATGTTAGCCAGCCTCGCATTCGCCGACGATATTATTCTTTTGATGTGAGCTTAAGGAGACAGGTTTGGTGTGATATCAACTCCTAGATTTTTCTCTCTGTTCGTTTCGTGAAGGACTTCATCTCCCATTTGGTATTCAGTGTCTGGTCTCCAATTTCTCCGCATAGCTTCATTACCTTACATTTACTTGGGATGAACTTTAGTTCCCATTTGTTGGACCATTCTTTCAGTTCGTCTAGGTAATCTTGTAGCTTCCTACTATCCTCCTATATTTTAATCCTCCTTATAATTTTTGCATCATCAGCAAACACTGAGAGGAACGAGTCTGTTCCTTCTGGGAGATCATTTACATATTTCAGAAACAGTATAGATCCAAGGACTGATCCCTAAGAATCTTCACCGGTGACGCCTCGCCACTCCGAGATATCACCCCTCACAGTGACTCTCTGTCTTCTGTTGGTTAGGTACTCCCTTACCCAGTGGAGTACCATGTCGTTCACTCCTGCCTGCATCTCCAGCGTGTGCACTAGTCTCTTTTGTGGTACTGTGTTAAAGACTTTCTGCCAATTTAAAAAATTGCAGTCTGCCAACCCCTCTCTTTCTTGCCTTATTTTTGTAGCCTTTTCATAGAATTAAATTATTCCTGTGAGGCCTGATTTGCTTTCCCTGAACCCATGCTGATGTTGTGTTACAAAGTATTTCGCTCCAGATGTTCCACTAGCGTTCTTCTCCAACTGGCATGGTATGCAGTTAGGGACACTGGCTTGTAATTCAGTGCCTCCTGTTTATCACCCTTCTTAAATATCGGGACTACATTAGCAATCATTAAAATTTTTGTCAGTTCACCTGTTATCAGTGATTTGTTATACACTGTGGAGAGTGGCAGGCACAGTGCTTCTGCTCCTTCCTTTAGTATCCATTGTGAGATTCCATCCAAGCCTATAGCCTTTGTCACATCCAACTCTAGCAGATGCTTCCTCACCTCCCCACTAATAATCACAAACTCATGTAGTGGTGTCTGGTAGATATTCCGTCTCTAATCTCTGGTACTTCTCGCTCTACTCTGAATACCTCCTGGAATTTCTTATTGAGTTCCTCGCACATTTCCTTGTCGTTTGTAGTGAACCGTTCTGCCCCTATCCTCAGTTTCATTACCTGTTGTTTCACTGTTGTTTTCCTCCTGATGTGACTGTGCAACAATTTAGGTTGAGTCTTTGCCTTGGCTGCTATGTCATTTTCATATTGTCTCAGCGCCTCTTTTCTCACCTTGACATATTCATTCCTAGCACTCTGCTATCTTTCTCTGCTCTCTAGTGTCCTGTTATTTCTGTAATTTCTCCACCCTCTTGTACTTAGTTGCTTTGCTAGCTTACATATCTTATTAAACCATGGGTTTCTCGTCGGCATTTCATTTTTTACCTTTTCGACTGGGACGAACTTGTCTTCTGCCTCCTTACACTTCCGTGTGATGTTTTTCATCATGTCTTTGGCCGTCTTTCCTCTGAGCTGTTTCCCAAGTTATATCTGTTAGAAATTTTCTTATCTCCTCATATTTTCCCTTTCGGAATGCCATCCTTTTGCTTTCTGGTCCGTTCCTTGAGTACATTAACCCTACTTCGACCAGATACTTCAACATCAGTACACTACGATCACTCATTCCCACTGGGGCTTCGAAGCCATGTTCCCTTATGTCGAAGTCGTTCAGAGTGAAGACTAGGTCGAGTCTCGCTGGTTCCTCGTTGCCTCTTATTCTTGTGGGTCTCCTGACATGCTGACATAAAAAGTTTCCTGTCACCAATTCCAACAGTTTAGCTCTCTATGTTTCCTCACCTCTATGCGGCGCCTTGTTCTTCCATTCTATCCTTCCACGATTGAAGTCCCCCATGATGAGCAGATGGGAACGATTTCTACACACAGCAGCTGCTGTCCTCTCAATTATAGTATTAACTGCCATGTTGTTTTGTCATACTCGTGCCTGGGACTTTTATCATTTGGTGGAAGGTTATATATCACTACTACTACAACTCATGGTCCTTCTATCGCCATGGTGCCTGTTATGTAGTCTCTGAACCCCTTGCAGCCCAGGATAACCATCTCCTCAAAACTCCATTCCTTTCTTATCAGTAGGGAAAGCAGAGAGGCAAACATTGGTCCCGCCTCCTCTCTTTCCTTTCTTCTCTTTCTTTTCTTCTCTTTCCTTTCTTCTCTTTCCTTATTAGAGTATAGTCCTGGGGAAACACTCGTTATGATTCCTGAGAGTTTTGTTTCTGTGAGTCCCATCACATCCGGGTTTGCTTTTTGTGCCCTTCCCCTAAGTTCACTTACCTTGTTTGTAATTCCATCTATGTTTGAGTACATTACTTTGAAGCTCTGCTCTTTCGGCCCACCTCTCAAATGTCAATCAACTGTTACTAACTACTTTTTTTTATACACACACACACACACACACACACACACACACACACACACACACACACACACACACACACACCACACACACACACACACACACACACACACACAAAACCCTCCCTTCCCCTCACCCTACCTACCCACCCATTCCCTCATTCCCCATCATGTCCCCCCTGTCCCCCCTCCCCTTCATCCCATACCCTCCCTATCCCTCCTCCCCCCTCACCCTGTTTCCTCCATGTCCCCCCTATCTCCTTAACCCACACCCTACCTGTCCCCCCTTCCCTTAAACCCCCACCCCCCACCCCAAAATCCTCTGAGACCCTGCACACCACCTCACAGATCCTCTCACCCACGGAACAGCTTCCCACACCAGCAGAATACCCGCCAAGAAAGGGATATGAAAATGAACAGAAGAAAGTGAGCTTCAAGGCGATGTACACTAACATAGATGGGATTACAAATAAAACTAGTGAACTTGGAGAATGGGCACTAGAATAAAACCCAGACATAATAGCACTCACAGAAACAAAGCTAACGAAAATCATAACAAATGCAGTGTTTCCACAGGGCTACTATGTATTGACGAAAGAGAGAGAAGGGAGAGGAGGAGGTGGTGTGGCTTTGCTACTAAGAGAAGGTTGGAGTTTCGAAGAGATGGTAATTCAGAACTGTGAAGGTTTCAGTGACTACATATCAGGCACCATAGCAACTGGAGGACAGAAAATTATAATAGTAGTCATATATAACCCCCCACCGAATGACAGAAGACACAGACAGGAATATGATAGAAACAACTTGGCCACCATCAATGTAATAGAGAGAGCAGCTTCTGTGGCTAGCAGGAACGGATCCAGACTTCTAATCATGGGAGAATTCAATCATAGGAAGATAGATTGGGGGAGCAGAGACCCACATGGAAGCCCCGACACATGGAGAGCTAAGCTGCTGGATGTGGCAACAAGAAACTTTCTAAGTCAACACGTCAAGGGACCGACAAGAATGAGAGGACGGGATGAACCAGCCTTGCTTGATCTGATATTTACCCTAAATGAGTCGGATATAAGGGAAGTTAAGTTGGAAGCCCCATAGGGAATGAGTGATCATAGTGTACTGAGCTTTGAGTACCTGGTTGAGCTAGGAATTATCACCCCCAATAAAGAACTGGGACCCAAAGGGCTGGCATACCGAAAGGGAAACTATGAGGAGATGAATAAATTCCTATGGGATATACATTGGGACACAGAACTCGGAACCAAGTCCGTACAAGACATGATGGACTATGTCGCCCAAAAATGTCAGGAGGCTGTAAGCAAGTTTGTCCCAGCCCGACAGGAAAAACAGAGAAGCAAAGGAAGAGTCCGTGGTTTAATAGGGAATGTATGAAAGCAAAGGAGCTGAGCAAAAGGGCATGGAGGAACTTCCGTAATAACAGAACACCAGAAAGTAGAGAGAGATACCAGAGAACCAGGAACGAGTATGTCAGTGTGAGAAGAGCAGCTGAGAAAAGGTATGAAAATGATATAGCTAATAAAGCCAAGACTGAACCAAAGCTACTACACAGTCACATCTGGAGGAAGACAACAGTGAAGGAACAGGTGATGAAACTTAGGGTGGGCGAGGACAGGTTCACAGAGAATGACAAAGAGGTGTGTGATGAACAAACAACAGGTTCCAATAGGTCTTTACAATAGAACAGGGAGATGTCACGGCGCTAGAAGAGGTGGCAGCAAACCAATTGACCTTGGATAGGTTCGAAATTACAAGAGATGAGGACAAAAAGCACCTATTGGAGCTGGATGTGAGAAAAGCTGTTGGGCCGGATGGAATCTCGCCATGGCTATTGAAAGAGTGTGCAGGAGCACTTTGCTTACCACACTCCATAGTGTATAGTAAGTCACTGGAAATGGGGGACCTACCAGAAATATGGAAGACTGCTAATGTAGTACCAATATACAAAAAGGGTGACAGACAAGAGGCACTGAACTACAGGCCAGTGTCCTTAACTTGTATACCATGCAAGGTGATGGAGAAGATTGTGAGAAAAAACCTAGTAACACATCTGGAGAGAAGATACTTCGTGACAACCCATCAACATGGGTTCAGGGAGGGTAAATCTTGCCTTACAGGCTTGATAGAATTCTACGATCAGGTGACAAAATTAAGCAAGAAAGAGAAGGGTGGGCGGACTGCATTTTTTGGACTGTCGGAAAGCCTTTGACACAGTACCCCATAAAAGGTTGATGCATAAGCTGGAGAAACAGGCAGGAGTAACTGGTAGGGCGCAATACCTAAGCAATAGGAAGCAGAGAGTTACAGTGAGGGGTGAGACCTCAGACTGGCGTGAAGTCACCAGTGGAGTCCCACAGGGCTCTGTACTTGGACCTATCCTGTTTCTGATATACGTAAATGATCTCCCAGAGGGTATAGACTCATTCCTCTCAATGTTTGCTGACGACGCCAAAATTATGAGAAGGATTAAGACAGAGGAGGACAGCTTGAGGCTTCAAGAAGACCTGGACAAGCTGCAGGAATGGTCGAACAAATGGCTGTTAGAGTTAACCCAAGCAAATGTAATGTAATGAAGATAGGGGTAGGAAGCAGGAGACCAGATACAAGGTATCATTGGGAGATGAAATACTTCAAGAGTCAGAGAGAGAGAAAGACCTGGGGGTTGATATCACGCCAGACCTGTCCCTGAAGCTCATATCAAGAGGATAACATCAGCAGCATATGCCAGGTTGGCTAACATAAGAACGGCCTTTAGAAACTTGTGTAAGGAATCTTTCAGAACATTATATACCACATATGTCAGACCAATCCTGGAGTATGCGGCTCCAGCATGGAGTCCATATCTAGTCAAGCATAAGACTAAAATGGAAAAGGTTCAAAGTTTGCCACCAGACTAGTACCCGAGCTGAGAGGTATGAGCTACGAGGAGAGACTACGGGAATTAAACCTCACTTCGTTGGAAGACAGAAGAGTTAGGGGGGACATGATCACACATTCAAGATTCTCAGGGGAATCGACAGGGTTGATAAAGACAGGCTGTTTAACACAAGGGGCACACGCACTAGGGGACACAGGTGGAAACTGAGTGCCCAAATGAGCCACAGAGATATTAGAAAGAACTTTTTAGTGTCAGAGTGGTTGACAAATGGAATGCATTAGGAAGCGATGTGGTGGAGGCTGACTCCATACACAGTTTCAAGTGTAGATATGATAGAGCCCAATAGGCTCAGGAAACTGTACACCTGTTGATTGACGGTTGAGAGGCGGGACCAAAGAGCCAGAGCTCAACCCCGCAAGCACAACTAGGTGAGTACACACACCACACCACACACACACACACACACACCACACACACACACACAAACACACACAC
>WNGS01007766.1:41208-58582 GCA_020271785.1 Procambarus virginalis
ATCGCACATCATAAAAATTTTTGAGTGCTAAGAAGTAAGATCACAAAATACATGGAATCACAGCATCTCCATAACCCCGGACAACATAGTTTCAGAACAGGGCGCTCTTGCCTGTCACGTTGCTGGACCACTATGATATGGCATTAGATGCTATGGAAGACAAACAAAACGCTGATGTAATTTACACAGATTTCGCAAAAGCTTTTGATAAATGTGACCATGGTGTTATTGCACATAAAATGCGTTCAAAAGGAATTACCGGAAAAAATAGGCAGATGGATCTACAATTTCCTGACCAACAGAACCCAATGTGTAATAGTCAACAAAATAAAATCCAGCCCATCAACCGTGAAGAGCTCAGTCCCCCAGGGTACTGTGCTGGCTCCAGTACTTTTTCTCATCCTCATATTGGACATAGACAAGAACACAACCTATAGCACTGTATCATCCTTTGCAGATGACACTAGGATCTTCATGAGAGTAGGCAACATAGAAGACACGGCAAACCTCCAATCAGATGTAGATCAGGTCTTTCTATGGGCTACAGAAAATAATATGGTGTTTAACGAAGATAAGTTCCAGCTCATGCGCTATGGAAAAAATGAAAATATAAAAACGGAAACCACGTATAAAACTCAGGCAAATCATAACACAGAACGAAAAGGCAATGTAAAGGATTTGGATGTACTCATGTCGGAAGACCTTACCTTTAAAGAACACAATAAAGTAGCCGTCACAACTGCACGAAAAATGACAGGTTGGATAACAAGAACTTTTCACACTAGAGATGCTATACCGATGATTATACTTTTCAAAACGGTTGTGCTCTCTAGAGTGGAGTACTGCTGCACAATGACAGCCCTTTCAAAGCTGGAGAAATTGCTGACCTGGAGAGCGTGCAGAGATCCTTTACTGCTAGAATCCACTCAGTAAAACATCTATACTATTGGGACTGACTAAAGAGCCTAAATCTGTACTCCCTTGAGCGCAGGCGGGAGAGATACATAATAATTTACACTTGGAAAATATTAGAGGGGCTGGTCCCAAACCTGCACACAGAAATAACACCACATGAGACCAGGAGGCATGGCAGGATGTGCAGAATACCCCCGTTGAAAAGCAGCGGTGCAACAGGTACTCTGAGAGAGAACTCTATCAACATCAGAGGCCCGAGACTGTTCCACACGCTTCCACTACACATAAGGGACATAACTGGCCGACCCCTCACAGTGTTCAAGAGAGAATTGGATAAGCACCTCCAAAGGATACCTGATCAACCAAGCTGTGACTCATACGTCAGGCCGCGAGCAGCCGCGTCAAACAGCCTGGTTGATCAGTCCAGCAACCAGGAGGCCTGGTCGACGACCGGGCCGCGGGGACGCTAAGCCCCGGAAGCACCTCAAGGTAAGGTAACCTTCTCCAAGTAAAGATGTTTCCCAGTCTCGCACCTACGGGTTCCAGATAGAGATCGTCACAGCCCGGGTCATGAGCGTCACAGGGACCGGGTCACGAGGGACCGGGTCACGAGGGACCGGGTCACGAGGGACCGGGTCACGAGGGACCGGGTCACGAGGGACCGGGTCACGAGGGACCGGGTCACGAGGGACCGGGTCACGAGGGACCGGGTCACGAGGGACCGGGTCACGAGGGACCGGGTCACGAGAGACCCGGTTGAGAGGCAGTGACTCTCCAGCTGGTGAGATGTGGTTGTCACCAGGTAATGTGTGATATCTCTGATGTTATTGTCCATGTCTAAATTACTTAACCGTTCCCAATGTAGCAGGGGAAAGCTGCAAGCCATAAGTAGCTAAGGCATTTTTGAACATAATTTCAATTAAATAAAATCTTCTTAAATTTCCATCTTTATGTCAGCAGTTTCTCCCTCGTCATCTTCGGTGTGGCATCAAGGAAGGTGAACCACCTTGTAGAACCTTCCAAAATTATCCAGCATTAAATTGTTTAACATAACTTTCATTAAGCGATTACTACTGAGATATGTCTTCCCCTGATGTAATTACCAACACCTTTGTAATGAATGTAATAGGGTGGTGGCAGCCGGTGGCTTTCCTGTGACTTGAGAATTTACAATTCCTTAAGCGTCCCATTGGTTCTGGGCGAGACTAGTGGTACCAAGTTACTCTCGACGGTAAATATGATGTAAACTGTTTAAGGAAAAATACTTCAGAGCACCAGTGTGTCGACCAACAGTGGTACAGTGGTAATCAGGTAGTGGTTACAATGGTATCAGGAGTCACACCCCTTGGGGACCATGGACCCCCGGGTGAGAACCACTGCACGGGGGGCACCAAACAAGGGACCACCTCCTGGGATACTTTCAACAGCAATCTATTTATACAAATCAATTGGGCGAGTGTCAAGCCCGGCACTTTAGCGGGTAACTTGTAGGGTGATGACGCGCCTCACGGGCGCCGGTGTCCCCCATAACTTACTCTTACACTGTAGTTAAGCTCAAGTGATTCACAGTGTGCGGAGGAATGTGGGGTGGCTAGTGGAGGCAAAGGTGTAGCAGTGACTGTGTGGGGTGGTTAGTGGAGGCAAAGGTGTAGCAGTGACTGTGTGGGGGTGGCTAGTGGAAGCAAAGGTGTAGCAGTGACTGTGTGGGGTGGCTAGTGGAGGCAAAGGTGTAGCAGTGACTGTGTGGGGTGGCTAGTGGAGGCAAAGGTGTAGCAGTGACTGTGTGGGGTGGCTAGTGGAGGCAAAGGTGTAGCAGTGACTGTGTGGGGTGGTTAGTGGAGGCAAAGGTGTAGCAGTGACTGTGTGGGGTGGCTAGTGGAGGCAAAGGTGTAGCAGTGACTGTGTGGGGTGGTTAGTGGAGGCAAAGGTGTAGCAGTGACTGTGTGGGGTGGCTAGTGGAGGCAAAGGTGTAGCAGTGACTGTGTGGGGTGGCTAGTGGAGGCAAAGGTGTAGCAGTGACTGTGTGGGGGTGGTTAGTGGAGGCAAAGGTGTAGCAGTGACTGTGTGGGGTGGCTAGTGGAGGCAAAGGTGTAGCAGTGACTGTGTGGGGGTGGTTAGTGGAGGCAAAGGTGTAGCAGTGACTGTGTGGGGGTGGCTAGTGGAGGCAAAGGTGTAGCAGTGACTGTGTGGAGTGGCTAGTGGAGGCAAAGGTGTAGCAGTGACTGTGTGGGGGTGGCTAGTGGAGGCAAAGGTGTAGTAGTGACTGTGTGGCGTGGCTAGTGGAAGCAATGTGTAGCAGTGACTGTGTGGGGTGGCTAGTGGAGGCAAAGGTGTAGCAGTGACTGTGTGGGGTGGCTAGTGGAGGCAAAGGTGTAGCAGTGACTGTGTGGGGTGGCTAGTGGAGGCAAAGGTGTAGCAGTGACTGTGTGGGGTGGTTAGTGGAGGCAAAGGTGTAGCAGTGACTGTGTGGGGTGGCTAGTGGAGGCAAAGGTGTAGCAGTGACTGTGTGGGGGTGGCTAGTGGAGGCAAAGGTGTAGCAGTGACTGTGTGGGGTGGCTAGTGGAGGCAAAGGTGTAGCAGTGACTGTGTGGGGTGGTTAGTGGAGGCAAAGGTGTAGCAGTGACTGTGTGGGGTGGTTAGTGGAGGCAAAGGTGTAGCAGTGACTGTGTGGGGGTGAATAGTGGAGGCAAAGGTGTAGCAGTGACTGTGTGGGGTGGCTAGTGGAGGCAAAGGTGTAGCAGTGACTGTGTGGGGTGGCTAGTGGAGGCAAAGGTGTAGCAGTGACTGTGTGGGGTGGCTAGTGGAGGCAAAGGTGTAGCAGTGACTGTGTGGGGTGGCTAGTGGAGGCAAAGGTGTAGCAGTGACTGTGTGGGGGTGGTTAGTGGAGGCAAAGGTGTAGCAGTGACTGTGTGGGGTGGCTAGTGGAGGCAAAGGTGTAGCAGTGACTGTGTGGGGTGGCTAGTGGAGGCAAAGGTGTAGCAGTGACTGTGTGGGGTGGCTAGTGGAGGCAAAGGTGTAGCAGTGACTGTGTGGGGTGGTTAGTGGAAGCAAAGGTGTAGCAGTGACTGTGTGGGGTGGTTAGTGGAAGCAAAGGTGTAGCAGTGACTGTGTGGGGTGGCTAGTGGAGGCAAAGGTGTAGCAGTGACTGTGTGGGGTGGCTAGTGGAAGCAAAGGTGTAGCAGTGACTGTGTGGGGTGGCTAGTGGAGGCAAAGGTGTAGCAGTGACTGTGTGGGGTGGCTAGTGGAGGCAAAGGTGTAGCAGTGACTGTGTGGGGTGGTTAGTGGAGGCAAAGGTGTAGCAGTGACTGTGTGGGGGTGGCTAGTGGAGGCAAAGGTGTAGCAGTGACTGTGTGGGGTGGCTAGTGGAGGCAAAGGTGTAGCAGTGACTGTGTGGGGGTGGCTAGTGGAGGCAAAGGTGTAGTAGTGACTGTGTGGCGTGGCTAGTGGAAGCAAAGGTGTAGCAGTGACTGTGTGGGGTGGCAAGTGGAGGCAAAGGTGTAGCAGTGACTGTGTGGGGGTGGCTAGTGGAGGCAAAGGTGTAACAGTGACTGTGTGGGGTGGCTAGTGGAGGCAAAGGTGTAGCAGTGACTGTGTGGGGGTGGCTAGTGGAGGCAAAGGTGTAACAGTGACTGTGTGGGGTGGCTAGTGGAGGCAAAGGTGTAGTAGTGACTGTGTGGGGTGGCTAGTGGATGCAAAGGTGTCACAGTGACTGTGTGGGGTGGCTAGTGGAGGCAAAGGTGTAGCAGTGACTGTGTGGGGGTGGTTAGTGGAGGCAAAGGTGTAGCAGTGACTGTGTGGGGTGGCTAGTGGAGGCAAAGGTGTAGTAGTGACCGAATTCTGTCCTACCCCACACAGAGTGCCTGTGGAAGTGACTGGAGGCGGTCTGCATGTCAACACACGGCCAGGGAGAGAGAGAAGGGGCTAGATTCACGAAAGCACTTACGCAAACACTTACGAACGTGTTCATCTTTTCTCAATCTTTGGCGGCTTTGTTTCCAATTATTAAACAGTTAATGAGCTCCGAAGCACCAGGAGGCTGTTTATAATAATAACAACAGTTGATTGACAAGTTTTCATGCTTGTAAACTGTTTAATAAATGTAACCAAAGCCGTTAAAGATTGAGGAAAGATGTACACGTTCGTAAGTGCTTGCGTAACTGCTTTCGTGAATCTGGCCCAAGGTCTCCAGCTGTGAGAGGCCGGGGTCAAAGGTAATGTGTGATTATATATATATATATATATATATATATATATATATATATTATATATATATATATATATATATATATATACGTAAAAGGGACTTAGGAATTTGTGGCGAATTTCATAATTTTCGATTAATAAAATCTTGTTAAATATCCATCTTTATGTGTCACTAGTTCCCCCCCCCCTCTTTTTTCATCTCCCGTGTGTATACTCACCTATTTGTGCTTGCGGGGGTTGAGCTCTGGCTCTTTGGTCCCGCCTCTCAACTGTCAATCAACCGGTGTACAGATTCCTGAGCCTACTGGGCTCTATCATATCTACATTTGAAACTGTGTATGGAGTCAGCCTCCACCACATCACTGCCTAAAGCATTCCATCCGTTAACTACTCTGACACTGAAAAAGTTCCTTCTAACGTCTCTGTGGCTCATGTGGGTACTCAGTTTCCACCTGTGTCCCCTTGTTCGCGTCCCACCAGTGTTGAATAGTTTATCCTTGTTCCCCGGTCGATTCCTCTGAGGATTTTGTAGGTTGTGATCATGTCTCCCCTTACTCTTCTGTCTTCCAGTGTCGTAAGGTGCATTTCCCGCAGCCTTTCCTCGTAACTCATGCCTCTTAGTTCTGGGACTAGTCTAGTGGCATACTTTGGACTTTTTCCAGCTTCGTCTTGTGCTTGACAAGGTACGGGCTCCATGCTGGGGCCGCATACTCCAGGATTGGTCTTACATATGTGGTGTACAAGATTCTGAATGATTCCTTACACAGGTTCCTGAACGCTGTTCTGATGTTAGCCAGCCTCGCATATGCCGCAGACGTTATTCTTTTTATGTGGGCTTCAGGAGACAGGTTTGGTGTGATATCAACTCCTAGATCTTTCTCTCTGTCCGTTTCATTAAGTACTTCATCTCCTATTCTGTATCCTGTGTCTGGCCTCCTGTTTCCACTGCCTAGTTTCATTACTTTGCATTTACTCGGGTTGAACTTCAACAGCCATTTGTTGGACCATTCACTCAGTCTGTCTAGGTCATCTTGTAGCCTCCTACTATCGTCCTCAGTTTCAATCCTCCTCATAATTTTTGCATCATCGGCAAACATTGAGAGAAACGATTCTATACCCTCTGGGAGATCATTTACATATATCAGAAACAGTATAGGTCCAAGGACTGACCCCTGCGGGACTCCACTCGTAACGTCTCGCCAATCTGAGACCTCACCCCTCACACTGACTCGTTGTCTCCTGTTGCTTAGGTACTCCTGTATCCAACGGAGTACCTTCCCTTTCACTCCAGCCTGCATCTCCAGCTTTTTCACTAGCCTCTTGTGTGGCACTGTATCAAAGGCTTTCTGACAATCCAAAAATATGCAGTCTGCCCACCCTTCTCTTTCTTGCCTTATTTTTGTTGCCTGGTCGTAGAATTCAAGTAACCCTGTGAGGCAGGACCTGCCATCCCTGAATCCATGTTGATGCTGTGTTACAAAGTTCTTTCGCTCCAGGTGCTCCACTAGCTTTCTTCGCACAATCTTCTCCATCAGCTTGCATGGTATGCAGGTTAGGGACACTGGCCTGTAGTTCAGTGCCTCCTGTCTATCCCCTTTCTTGTATATCGGGACTACGTTAGCTGCTTTCCAAATTTCTGGCAGTTCCCCTGTTGCCAGAGATTTGTTATACACTATGGAGAGTGGTAGGCACAGTTCTTCTGCTCCTTCCTTTAGTATCCAAGGGGAGATTCCATCTGGGCCTATAGCCTTTGTCACATCCAACTCTAGTAAACACTTCTTACTTCCCCGCTGGTAATCTCAAACTCTTCCAGTGGTTCCTGGTTAGCTATTCCCTCTCTTATCTCTGGGATTTCTCCTTGCTCTAAGGTGAAGACCTCTTGGAATTTCTTATTCAGTTCCTCACACACTTCCTTGTCATTTGTAGTGAATCCTTCTGCCCCTATCCTTAATTTCATAACCTGTTCCTTTACTGTTGTTTTTCTCCTGATGTGGCTATGCAGCAATTTAGGCTGAGTCTTTGCCTTGCTTGCGATGTTGTTTTCGTATTGTCTTTCCGCCTCTCTTCTCATCCTGACATATTCATTCCTGGCATTCTGGTATCTTTCTCTGCGTGTCATCTCCCGTGTGTGTGTCATCTCCCGTGTGTGTGTGTGTCATCAAGGACGTTGAACCTGCCAAATTCTCCAGTATTAAATTGTTTAACAAACTGTCAGTAAGTGAGTACATGAAAAGAAGAAATCTGTCAGTATTAATTAAAGTCAACAGGACGCGGTGGTTTCCCCATCTTTACACAAGTCCAGCTCGGCCCGGGGCCAGGCTCGACTTGTGAGAGCTTGGTCCAACTGGCTGTTGCTTAGAGCGGCGGCCCGCAGGTCCACATATCCACTACAAAATAGTTGGTACAATTTGAGAGATTTGAGACGATCCCAATAATTTAGGTGGTTTATCGTGTCTATGCGTGCCGTATATGTTCTCTGTATTCCCTCTATTTCAGAGACCTCTTCTGCTCTGCATAGNGAAGGATTAAGACAGAGGAGGACAGCTTGAGGCTTCAAGAAGACCTAGAAAGCTGAAGGAATAGTCAAACAAGTGGTTGATAGAGTTCAACCCAAGCAAATGTAATGTAATGAAGATAGGTGTAGGGAGCAGGAGGCCAGATACAAGGTACCATCTGGGAGATGAAATACTTCAATAGTCAGAGAAAGAAAAAGACTTGGGGGTTGATATCATGCAGACCTGTCTCCTGCAGCCCATATCAAGAGGATAACATCAGCAGCATATGCCAGGCTGGCCAACATAAGAACGGCATTCAGAAACTTGTGTAAAGAATCATTCAGAACTTTGTATACCACATATGTTAGGCCAATCCTGGAGAATGCAGCCCAAGCATGGAGTCCATATCTAGTCAAGGATAAGACCAAACTGGAAAAGGTTCAAAGGTTTGCCACCAGACTAGTGCCCGAGCTGAGAGGTATGAGCTACGAGGAGAGACTACGGGAATTAAACCTCACTTCGCTGGAAGACAAAAGAGTTAGGGGGGACATGATCACTACATTCAAGATTCTCAAGGAATTGATAGGGTAGATAAAGACAGTCTATTTAACACAAGGGGCACACGCACTAGGGGACACAGGTGGAAACTGAGTGCCCAATGAGCCACAGAGATATTAGAAATAACTTTTTTAGTGTCAGAGTGGTTGACAAATGGAATGCATTAGGAGGTGATGTGGTGGAGGCTGACTCCATACACAGTTTCAAGTGTAGATATGATAGAAGCCAATAGGCCCAGGAACCTGTACACCTGCTGATTGACGGTTGAGAGGCGGGACCATAGAGCCAGAGCTCAACTCCCGCAAGCACAATTAGGTGAGTACACGTGCGCGCGCACACACGCACACACACAAACACCGGGGGTCTGGTAGCTGATTGGACAGCGCACAGGACTCTTAATTCTGTGGCCCGGGTTCGACTCCCGGACCAGGCAGAAACAAATGGGTAAAGTTTCTTTCACCCTGATGCCTCTGTTACCTAGCAGTAAATAGGTACCTGGGAGTTAGCTGGCTATTACGGGCTACTTCCTGGGGGGTTGTGAAAAAAAATTAGTAACAGTTCACTGATTGACAGTTGAGAGGCAGGCCGAAAGAGTAGAGCTGTAAATAGAAGTAGGTGAATACACACAGTACACAAACCCACAGTCAGGGAAGTTGTAATGAAAGCAGTAACCTCACAGGAGGCAGCTAATGGAAAGGAAAAGAGCTGTAGTCGTGGTAGCTATTAAGGCACAAGAAGGTTCCAAGAAGGAAGAATGGAGGACTAAGGACAAAGCTGCAGTATCAGGGATTTTAAAGAAGATAGGAATAGAAGGGACTAAACAAGACAGAAATTTTTACGGATTGGCCAGTACAACAGACAAAAATCACTTGATCATGGTAGTATTCAGGAGCGAGACAATCAAAGAGGACATTCTAGTAAAGAAGAGCAAATTGAGAAATGTAATGGAATGCAGAAAGGTATTCCTACAGAGGGACATGACCAGGGACGAGATAATACAGGCAACAGATGCAAGAAAAAGGTGCAGGTTGAGGGAAGGGAGCCAGGAAACCTCAGCCTCCAACCCAGCAATCCCAGAGGGAAGTGGGGAACCCCAATCCAGCAACTCAGGAACCCCAGAGAGGACTGTAACCCCCCAACCCACCACCCCATAGGTGCTCCCCCACCCATTCCAAGCATAAATCCTCACTTTCCCCTAGACAATGCCCACCACATCACCAAATCCTCCCTCCCCTCTCACCCTGAATACCTCTTCCTTCCCCTGCCCTGGTCTTTTTCCTGCCCAAAGCAGGCCCAGGCAAGAGAACTAAGCTCTCCATCCCTCACCCCACCTCCCCAAACCTTTGGTAACTACACCACAGGAGGATGAGACCTCACACCAAGCACTCCCTGCCCCCCAACCCCAAGCAATCCCTGTACCTCCAACCCCCCCCCCCCCAGGACTTCTTCCTGTCCAAGCAGGCCTGGGCAAGATCTAAGCCCTACAGCCCCCACCCACCTCCCACTGAACCCCTGGTAACTACCTCACAGGAGATGAGCCTAACCAAGTAGCCCTGCCCATGGACCGGCCTCCTACATTAGTGGGGAGGGAGGGGGGTGAAAATGGTTATAGGAAAGTGAGCTTCAAAGTAATGCACTCAAACATCGATGGGATTACCAATAAAGCAAGTGAACTGGCAAAAATAATGCAGCAAGAAAACCCAGATGTAATAGGGCTCACAGAAACAAAATTGTCAGGGGTCATACCAAATGCTGTGTTTCCAAATGACTGCTATATAGTAAGGAAAGAGAGGGAAGGGAGAGGAGGAGTGGCCCTGCTGATATGGAAGGACTGGAGTTTTGAAGAGATGGAAATTCCAGGTTGTGAAGAATTCAGAGACTACATGACAGGAACAATGACAATGGGTGGACCGAAGATAATAGTAACAATCATTTACAACCCTCCACTAAATGACAGAATACCTAGACAGGAGTTCGATAGGAACAACATGGCAACCAATAATATAATAGAGAGAGCAGCTTCAGTTTCCTGCAGGAATGGATCCAGATTCTTAATCATGGGCAATTTCAACCATGGAAAGTTGGACTGGGAGAATGGGGACCCACATGGAGGTGCAGATACATGGAGAGCTAAACTCTTGGATGTGGCAACAAGGAATTTGAGCCAACATGTTGTAACAAACTAGGTTTGTTGTAGGGAATTATTCAGTATAGATTCTCATAGACATGGGGACCGCGTAGTTTTGAAAGTGTGGAGTCAGTCGGTAGTCGACCTGACTCTGCAGAGAAAAGGTCATCCCTCCAGGGATTAGCGGTTAAGATTACAAAATGGCCGTCACCTTTGTCTTAAAGCTACATATCATGAATTATTTAAAAAAATTCAGTAATTTAGAGGAGTTCAAGTTTTCATTCAAATTGTATTCAATAATATACCTGTTTAAGTAACAAGAGTATTCTCAATTGTAGGAATAATAAGCAAATCACCTTCAGTGACGTCAATAGGAGAGAACTAGTCTCGGATGCGGATGAATCTTGACGACCCTGGGTCAAGGGTCACCAAAGCCCTCCATATTTAGTAATCCACAAAGTTCAAATAGCCATATTGTAATTGGAAATAGCCTTCCCTAAGATGTCTGTATGATTACCATCAGTTTATAAGAGTTCAACCATCTGGGTTGTTCAGTACAACAGAGATTAGTTGTTCAATTTAAACCCTGCTTAGTAAACTAGTAACCTGGCGGATTGATACTCCCTAGCTCTCACTAGTGGTGAGGGAACTAGGTCGACAGTGTGGGCTCGGCAGCGACTGGGGAGGGTAACCATCCTCACCTCCCCCCAAAAGATCAGTACTCCATCAGCTGGTCGCATTAACAAGGTACAGTTGTTAAGAGTTGTTATAGGTAAATAGTTCATTTCATGCCTCAATAGGAAGTGTTCAGTTAGGGAGTGATTTTATTTAGTTATTTAGATTTTGCATAAATAAATAATTAGATTGTTCTATGTATTTTATTGTTTCCATGAATAATTTTGCATGTCCTTGTCACATGGTCTCCACGAGTCGAGTTTATTTGGGTCGCAAGCCTAGCAAAGAGCTAATATATATCCCTTTGTTTTCTGTAATTCCCACACTGAACGTAGATTCATCCCTCCTTTCCAAGTAATTTGGGGATCAAGCCCCAAGGCTTTAATGATTGATTAATCGGTCCAGACCCCGATTAATTGACGCTTCTGGTTAATGGTCTGGTGGTGGCAGCAGAAGGAGATCCTTGAGTTTGCCAGAAGTCTCGTACGACGTCACGGAGGTTGTAGAATCTTAGCCGATCGAGCGGCTAAGATCACGTGGCGTGGGACTCGACTAGAGTTAACTCCAAGGGTTCCTTGGAATTAAGTTGAAGTAAATATAATATGGGCGGGTAAAGGACGAAGGCAGAGCCAATACCCCTCCCTCCCCCCCCCATGTTACAATGTCAAGGGACCAACAAGAAAGAGAGGCAATGACGAACCAGCTAGACTAGACCTGATATTCACCTAGAATGAGTAAGAAATAAGGGAAGTCAGATTTGAAGCCCCCCATGGGAATGAGTGACCACAGCGTACTGACATTTGAGTAACTTTTAGAGGTAGGGGAAATCTATCCAAGGATGGGATTGGAAGGGAAAAGATTAAATTACAGAAGAGGAAAGTATGACGAGATGAGGAACTTCCTAATGGGAATACCATGGGGGAAACAGAACTCAGAGAAAAGACTGTACAGGATATGATGGACTATGTCACCCAGAAGGGCCACGAAGCTGCAGACAGGTTTATCCCGGCCCAAAAGGAAAACAATGAAAAACAACAGAACCCATGGTTCAATCGATTCAAACGATTCTTCGCGGCTGGGGATCGTATTCCAGGGACCTGCCCGAAACGCTACGCGTACTAGTGGCTGTACAAGAATGTAACAACTCTTGTATATATCTCAAAAAAAAAAAAAAAAATCAGGAATGTAAGGTAGCGCAGCAATTGAGTACAAGAACATGGAGAAACTACAGGAATAACAGAACACCAGAGAGCAGGGAGAGATACCAAAGGGCCAGAAATGAGTACCTCAGAGTGAGGAGAGAAGCAAAGAACAGTATGAAAATGACATAGCGAGTAAAGCCAAGACCCAATCAAAACTGCTCCGCTGCCACATCAGGAGGAAAACAGCAGTGAAGGAACAAGTGATAAAACTGGAAAAAGGGGAGAACAGAAACAGAGACTGACAAGAAGGTGTGTAAAGAACTCAACAAGAGATTCCAGGTCTTCACAATAGAACAAGGCGAAGCCCCTGCACTAAATGAGGAGGAAGCAAACCGAACAACCTTGGAGGAATTTGACCTCACCAGTGATGCGATCATAAGGAGTCTGTTGGAGCTGAATGTGACAAAGGCTGTTGGGCTTGACAGAATCTCACCGTCGATACCAAAAGAAGGTGCAGAAGCATTAAGTGTACCACTCTCAATGGTGTATAACAGGTCACTGGAAACCGGAGACCAACCGGAGAGCTGGAAGACAGCTTATGTAATCCTAATATACAAAAAGGGTGACAGGCAAGAGGCACTGAACTACAGGCCACTTTCCCAAACTTGTATACAGTATCTTCTTGAGGTGATTTCGGAGTTTAGCGTCCCCGCGGACTGGTCCTCGACCAGACCTCCTTTTTGTTACACATCCCCAGGAAGCAGCCCGTAGCAGCTGTCTAACTCCCAGGTACCTATTTACTGTTAGGTAACAGGAGCATCAGAGTGAAACTTTTTGCCTATTTGTCTCCGCCTCCACCGGGGATCGAACCCGGAATCTCAGGACTATGAATCCAAAGCGCTGTCCACTCAGTTGTCAGGCCCCTGATACATGCAAGGTGATGGAGAGGATCGTGAGGAAAAGGCTCGTAGAACATCTCGAGGAAAATAACTTTGTAACTCACCACCAGCGATGGTAAATTGTGCCTCACAGGTTTAGTAGAATTCAATGACCAAGCAACAAAAACTAGGCAAGAAAGAGAAGGGTGGGCAGACTGCATTTTCTTGGACTGTCAGAAAGCTTTTGACACAATACCACATAAAAGGCTGTTACAAAAGTTGGAGCAACAGGCAGGAGTGAAAGGTAAGGCGCTCCAGTGGATAAGGGAGTATCAAAGCAACAGGAAACAGTGAGTATTTGGCATTCTTTCTAAGATCAGATATTATGTACCTCGCCCTACCTTGGTGATGCTCTATTACTCCCTCATCTATCCTTATCTCAACTATGGTATTTGTGCTTGGGGTTCTCCTACCGAAAATCATTTACGTCCTCTAATTACTCAACACAAAGCTGCTATTAGGACAATATCCAACTCTGGCCCCAGACATCACTCGGTACCCCTACTCAAATCTCTAAATATGTTAGATATTAAGTCACTGCACATCCTCTCATGTGCATTATATATATAAAACGCTGAACTGTAATGCCAATCCTGACCTTAAAAGCTTCATTGAAGGTTGTAACAGAACCCATGTCCACCACACCAGAAACAAATACCTTTATGATATTCCAAGAGTATGACTTAATCAAACTAGAAATGCTCTACAAATCAAGGGACCCAGAATGTGGAATGACCTCCCCAATCATGTTAAAGACTGTGCCTCTCTCAACCAGTTTAAGATAAAAACTAAGCACTACCTAATTAAATCCCTGTAACCTACCTTACCCCTTTAATGTCAACCCATGTCTGTTATTTTTAAACAACGCTGTTTGTCGACCAATTTGTATTTTTTGCTTTTTTTCTGCCATGTTCCCCTTTTTTATTTTTATATTTTCTCAACACATTTTATACTTTAATCTCAATTAGTATTAAGTTTTAGTCTTTAGTGTTTTCCCTGCCCGAAACGCTTTGCGTAATAGTGGCTTTAGGCATCGTATGTACTAGCTCTATCTATAAATTCATCAATTTTTGTATCGCCCCTTGTATGTATGTATTTTACCTAAATAAACATTTGAATTTTTGATTTGAATTTGAGTAACTGTGAGGGGGGGGGGAGACATCAGAGAGGCGAGATGTCACCAGCGGAGTCCCACAAGGCTCTGTACTTTGACCCATCCTGTTTCTAATGTATGTAAACGATCTTCCAGAGGGTATTGACTCATTCATCTCAATATCTGTTGCTGATGATGCGAAATTTATGAGAAGAATGAAGACAGATGAAGACAGAGACTACAGGACGACCTGGACAACTGGATGAATGGTCTAGATTCTAGAAAATGGCTACTAAAATTCAACCCAGGAAAGTGTAAAGTGGTGAAATTAGACGATGGGAGCAGAAAGCTGAACACAAGGTACAATCTGGGAGGTGAAATTCTGCAAGAGTCAAATAGAGAAAAAGATATGGGGGTTGATATCACACCGAACCTGTCCCCAGAAGCCCACATCAAATGAATATCATCAGCGGCATATGCTAGATTGGCCAACATAAGAACTGCTTTTAGAAAATTGTGTAAGGAATCGTTCAGGACCTTGTATACCACCTATGTCAGACCAATCCTGGAGTATACAGCTCCAGCCTGGAGTCCATACCTAGTAAAACACAAGACAAAGTTAGAGAAGATTCAGAGGTATGCCACCAGACTAGTCCCGGAACTGAGAGGTATGAGCTACGAGGAAAGACTAAGGAAGCTGAACCCTCACTTACTTGGAAAACAGAAGAGTAAGGGAAGACATGATTACCACCTACAAAATACTCAAGGGACAGGGTTATCTTGAGATGATTTCGGGGCTTTAGTGTCCCCGCGGCCCGGTCCTCGACCAGGCCTCCACCCCCAGGAAGCAGCCCGTGACAGCTGACTAACACCCAGGTACCTATTTTACTGCTAGGTAACAGGGGCATAGAGTGAAAGAAACTCTGCCCATTGTTTCTCGCTGGTGAACCTCATTACTACGAAGAGAGTTTGTCAAAATTATTATTATTAACATCTTTCTTGACAATATTTAATTAAAATTTTGCCTAATCTGAGGAATTCAAGTAGATCTTACTAGAGTGAGGATAATGCTAGTATTCACTGTCAGATAGGACAGAGAATCATACACAAGACAATAGGTCTAAACTGAAGGCTGAAGCACATATATCATGGTTACATTTAATGTACGAATATGTAAATACAACTTTCTATTGTGCTCTGCCACACAAGGGCAGGGATGGGTTCGTAAGAGATGAGGCTTAAAAATAATATAAATAAAATTGTTTTTCATTCCTTAAAATGCACAAGCAAATTTTGGATAAATTGTTAGGATGTCGTCCAGTGCACCAGATTCATTGAAAAGGTTACACAGTTGGTAGTACAATAGGCCAAGAGGTCTAAAATCTTTTACGGTTTTACATTCAACAATATAGTGCTCTAGTGAATGCATTAAAGGTTTGTCACAGAGTTTACAATCTGAATATTCTGGTAGTAGCTCAGCCTCATTAACCTGCCAGACGTGTCTATAGCCAAGGCGAATTTGTGCAATGACATCACATTGCCTGGTCCGGTTACTGTGCTGACCATACAAATACCTATTATTACAAAAGTTGTCATACCTTTTAATACTGCAGTTTCAGGCCTATGGGCATTTCTTAGTTCTTCTAAATCTGAAGTAATTTCTTTAATTTTATGTTTCTAATACTTGCATTAGATAGTCCAAAGTCATAATCAATGTTTTCTTTCCTACAAGCCTCATTGGCCAGTCGATCTACAAAGTCATGGTTTCCAACTCCAACATGATATGGGATCAACACAAATGTTATACAATAGTTATTATCATTGAAAAAAATATTACAAGCTACTTCAGACATAAATTGTGATGGGTTATTTAAGGACTGCAGAGCACTTTTAGAGTCATAAAATATCACTCCAACCCCCAGTGAGCTTAAGGTAATCAGTGGCTAGATAAATACCCAATAGTTTGTGTCTGTGTCGTGTTTGCCCAGTTGTTCAATCTCTGCGTACTAGACATGATCATTACATTCCTTTTATATACTGCACATGCACAATCTGTTCTACCAGTGAACCTACCATTAGGACTGAACCACAGAACCATCAGTAAAGGCATAGGATTCAGTTGGTTTGAGATTTTGAAGATGACTGTCAATAACTTCTAGTGTTATACATCTCATAGTTTCAGTGTTATACATTTTTTTACACTGATGGGTATATATTGTATAGAGACCTGTACATCTTTCAAGGGAGGAATATAGTGACCAGTTTTATCAGGACTAAGAGACACATTCAGTTTCAAAATCTGAATGTTCAAAATAAGGAACACCAGAACAAGGGATCATAAATAGAAATTGGAAAGGAAAATGAGTCATAGAGACACCAGTAAGAACTTTTTCACTGATAGAGCTGTGAATAAATGGAATAGGTTAGATGCAGAAGTTGTTGAGGCTAATTCGATTCAAAGTTTTATATGTAAATGGGATAAAAGCGTGAGAAATGGGTCTCGGCGTTAACGAAAGAACATTGGGAAGGCGGGGCCTAGCTCGTGCCTGCAAGCACATCTAGGTGAGTACGTCTAGGCGAGTACACACACACACACACTTCCTAACACACCACCAGCATTGGTTCAGGGATGGCAAATCGTGCCTCACAGGTATAATAGAATTCTATGACTGGCCAACAAACATTAAACACAAACCTATCCTCTCACATGGTATATTGCATTTTGACGTCCAAATCCCGAACGTACAAATAAATATAGTATTATAAATCATAGCCACCATTGATGGTTTAAATATATAACTTTTTTTATATTTTAAACGTTTCAAATTTCAATAGTTCGAAAACTATTTCAGTGTGCCCGACAAATCTGTTTACCGAAAGCCAAATCCTTTAAAGAAAACGTTTTCAATATACATTTTTTTATATTTTAAACCGACGAATTATAATACAATAACGTTATAACATGAGAATAATCCCTGTTTACGACAAAAGGTTAACTTCCCAATTTACAAGTAGACTATTACAGGAACCATAATAGGCTTTTATAAGAAATATCTAGATAACTATCCAGGTGGTTTGAAAGGGGGGAGGTGTGGTTTTCCATGGTAAGGGATTAGGTGCGAGGATGGGCTCATTAAACTAAATAACTAGCTTATCAAGACTAATTTTCTAAGCTAAATTAATTCTGGTGATCAGTTCCTTAACCAAGGGTAGGGAGCCGGTCGGCC
>WNGS01007767.1:45758-61433 GCA_020271785.1 Procambarus virginalis
GGAGGAACAGGGGGAGATGTTAGGTAAAATTGAGATTAAGATCTGGGAACAGGGGGAGTGGTGCAGGTGAAACAGGATGAAGCGGGGGGAACAGGGGGGAGTGGTGCAGGTGAAGTAGGGATGAAGAGGGGGAACAGGGGGAGAGGTGCATGTGAAAGAGGGATGAAGATGGGGGAACAAGGGATGCGGTGCAGGTGAAACAGGGGTGAGGATTGGGGGAACAGGGGGGTGTCATGCAGGTGAAATAGGTATGAAGAATGGGATCAGGTGGGGAATCGTGCAGGTGAAACAGGAATATTTCGAAAAATATCACCGCTCTCAGTAACTGACATATTTTGGGTATAAAAAGTAGTAATTTCAAACAGCGAATACATGCAGACAGCTAGAATTTGACTCCAAAATATGGTTCAAGGGTCGAATTTGGGATGTTTGGGATAATTTCAAAACTGCAGTGTGGGTTTGGGCAAAATGTGACCCATCGCCGCTCTCAGTAATTGGCATATTCTCGGTATAAAATTCGTATATTCAAACTGCGAATACGTGCAGAGAGCCAAAATTTGGCTCCTACATATGGCTCAAGGGTCGAGTTTGGGATGTTTGTGATATTTTGAAAACTACCGGGAAGGGTTTGGGCAAAATTTGACCCATCGCCGCTCTCAGTAATTGACATGTTTTCGGTATAAATAGTCGTAATTTCAAACTGCGAATACGTTCAGAGAGCCAGAATTGGCTCCAAAATATGGATCAAGCGTCGAAATTGGGATGTTTGGGATATTTTGAAAATTGCAGGGTGATTTGGGCAAAATGTGACCCATCGCCGCTCTCAGTAATTGGCATATTTTCGGTATAAAAAGTCTTAATTTCAAACTGCGAATATGTGCAGAGAGCCAGAATTTGGCTCCTACATATGGCTCAAGCGTCGAATTTGGGATGTTTGTGATATTTTGAAAACTGCCGGGGGGGGGGGGGTTGTCCAAGATGTGACCCATCGCCGCTGCAAGTAATTGGCATGTTTTCGGTATAAAATGTCGTAATTTCAAACTGCGAATACGTGCGGAGAGCTAGAATTTAGTTTTGAAACCTTTGATGTTTTGAAACCTTCATTGGGGTTTGGGCGAAATGAGACCCATCGCCGCTCTCAGTAGTTGGCATAATTTCGGTATAAAAAGTCGTAATTTCAAACTGCGAATAACAAGCAGAGAGCAAGAATTTGGCTCTAAAATATGGCTCAAAGGTCGAATTTGGGATGTTTAAAACATTTTGAAAACTGCAGGGGGGTTTGGGCAAAATGTGACCCATCGCCGCTCTCAGTAATTGGCATATTTTCGGCTAAAAAGTCGTAATTTCAAACTGCGAATACGTGCAGAGAGCCAGAATTTGGCTCCAAAATATGTCTCAAGGGTCGAATTTGGGATGTTTGTGATATAATTTAAAACTGCAGGGGGGTTGGGCAAAATGTGATCCATCATCGCCGCTTTCAGTGATTGGTATATTTTCGGTCAAAAAAAAAATCCGTAATTTCAAACTGCGAATACGAGCAGAGAGCCAGGATTTGGCTCCAAAATATGACTCAAGCGTCGAATTTAGGATGTTTGGGATATTTTGAAAAATGCAGGGAGGGTTTGGGCAAAAGGTGATCCATCGCCGCTCTCAATAATTGGCATTTTTTCGGTATAAAAATTCGTAATTTCATACTGCGAAATACAAGCAGACAGCAAGAATTTGGCTCCAAAATACGGCGCAGGGGTCGAATTTGGGGTGTTTGGGACATTTTGAAAACTTCAGGAGGGGGGGGCAAAATGTGACCTATCGCCGCTCTAAGGAATTGGCATATTTTCGGTATATAAATTCGTAGTTTCAAACTACGAATACGTGCAGAGAGCCAGAATTTGGCTCCAAAATATGGCTTAAGCGTCGAATTTGGAATGTTTGGGATATTTTGAAAACAGCAGGGAGGGTTTGAGAAAAATGTGATCCATCGCCGCTTTCATAATTGGCTTTTTTTCGGTATAAAAATTCGTAATTTCAAGCAGCGAATACATACAGAGAGCCAGAATTTGGCTCCAAAATATGGTTAAGGGTCAAATTTGGGATGTTTAGGATATTTTGAAAACTGCAGGGGGGGGGGGGTTGTGAAAAATGTGACCAATCGCCGCTTTCAGTAATTGGCATATTTTCGGTATAAAAATTCGGAAATTCGAACTGTGAATACGTGCAGAGAGCCAGAATTTGGCTCCAAAATATGGCTCAAGGGTCGAATTTGGGATGTTTAGGATATTTTCAGAACTGCAAGGGGGTTTGGTCAAAATAAGACCCATTGCCGCTCTAAGTAATTGGCGTATTTTCGGTATAAAAAGTCGTAATTTTAAACTGCGAATACGTGCTGAGAGCCAGAATTTGGGTCCAAAATATGGCTCTAGCGTCGAATTTGGGATGTTTAAGATATTTTGAAAACTGCAGGGGGGTTTGGGCAAAATGTGACCCATCGCCGCTCTCATTAATTGTCGTATTTTCGATAAAAATATCGCATTTTCAAACTGCGAATACGTGCTGAGAGCCAGAATTTGGCTCCAAAATATGGCTGAAGCGTCGAATTTGGGATGTTTGGGATATTTTGAAAACTGCAGTGAGAGTTTAGGCAAAATGCGATCCTTCGCCGCTTTCAGTAATTGGTATATTTACGATATAAAAAATCGTACTTTCAAACTGGGAATACGTGCAGAGAGCCAGAATATGTCTCCAAAATATGGCTCAAGGGTCGAGTTTGGGATGTTTGGTTTATTTTGAAAACTACAGGGGGATTTGGCCAAAATGTGACCCTTCGCTGCTCTCAGTAATATGCATATTTTCGGTATAAAAAGTTGTAATTTCAAACAGCGAATACATGCGAAGAGCCATTATTTGGCTCCAAAACATGGCTCAAGGGTCGAATTTGGGATGTTTGGGATATTTTTAAACTGCATGGGGGTTTGGGCAAAATATGACTCATCGCCGCTCTCAGTAATTGGCGTATTTGCGGTATAAAAAGTCGTAATTTCAAACTGCGAATACGTGCTGAGAGCCAGAATTAGGCTCCAAAATATGNATGTTTGGGATATTTTGAAAATTGCAGGTAGGGGTTTTTGCAAAATGTGATCATCGCCGCTTTCAGTAATTGGCATTTTTGGTATAAAAAATCCTAATTTCAAATCGAATACATGCAGAGAGCCAGATTTGGCTCCAAAATATGCTCAAGCGTCGAATTCGGATGTTTGGGATATTTTGAAAACTGCCGTGGAGTGTTTGGACAAAAGTTGACTCATCGCTGCTCTCAGTAATTGACATGTTTTCGGTATAAAAATTCGTAATTTCAAACTGCGAATACGTGCAGAGAGCCAGAATTTGGCTCCAAAATATGGTTCAAGCGTCGAATTTGGACGTTTGGGATATTTTGAAAACTGCAGGGAGGGTTTTGGCAAATGTGATCCATCGCCGCTTTCAGTATTTGGCATATTTCCGTATAAAAGTCGTAATTTCAAACTGCGAATACGTGCAGAGAGCCTGAATTTGGCTCCAAAATATGGCTCAAGCGTCGAATTTGGGATGCTTGGGATATTTTGAAAACTGCAGGGGGGGTTTGGGCAAAATGTGACCCATCGCAGCTCTCAGTAATTGACATATTTTCGGTATAAAAATTCGTAATTACAAATTGCGAATACATGCAGATAGCCAGAATTTGGCTCCAAAATATGGCTCAAGCGTCGAATTAGGGAAGTTTGGGATATGTTGAAAACTGCAGGGGGGTTTGGGTAAAATGTGACCCATCGCTGCTCTCAATAATTGGCTTATTTTCGGAATAAAAAGTCGTAACTTTAAACTGCGAATACGTGCAGAGAGCCAAAATTTGGCTCCAAAATGTGAATCAAGCGTCGAATTTGGGATGTTTGGGATATTTTAAAACTGCAGGGAGGGTTTTTGCAAAATGTGATCCATCGTAGCTTTCAGTATTTGGCATATGTTCTTTATAAATGTCGTAATTTCAAACTGCGAATACGTGCAGAGAGCCAGAATTTGGCTCCAAAATATGGCTCAAGGGTCGAATTTGGGATGTTTGGCATATTTTGGAAACTGCAGAGAGGGTTTGGGCAAAATAATACCCATCGCCGCTCTCAGTAATTGGCGTATTTGCGGTACAAAAAGTAGTAATTTAAAACTGCGAATACGTGCTGAGAGCCAATGTTTGGCTCCAAAATAAGGCTCAAGCGTCGAATTTGACACATTTTGGATATTTTGAAAAACTGCAGGGGGGGGTTTGGGTAAAATGTGACCCAACGCTGCACTCATAATGGCTTATTTTCGGAATAAAAATTCGTAACTTCAAACTGCGAATACGTGCAGAGTGCCAGAATTTGGCTCCAGAATGTGAATCAAGCGTCGAATTTGGGATGTTTGGGATATTTTGAAAACTGCAGGGAGGGTTTTGGCAAAATGTGATCCATCGTAGCTTTCAGTATTTACGATATGTTCTTTATAAATATTGTAATTTCATACTGCGAATACGTGCAGAGAGCCAGAATTTGGCTCCAAAATGGCTCAATGGTCGATTTGGGATGTTTGGCATATTTGGAAACTGCAGGGGGGGGGGGAGGTTCGGGCAAAATATGACCCATCGCCGCTCTCAGTAATTGCGTATTTGCGGTACAAAAAGTAGTAATTTAAAACTGAGAATACGTGCTGAGAGCCAATATTTGGCTCCAAAATATGGCTCAAGCGTCGAATTTGACAAGTTTTGGATATTTTGAAAATTGCAGTGGGGGTTTGGGCAAAATGTGACCCATCGCTGCTCTCAATATTTGGCTTATTTTCGGATAAAATTCGTAACTTCAAACTGCGAATACGTGCAGAGAGCCAGAATTTGGCTCCAGAATATGACTCAAGCGTCGAATTTGGGATGTTTGGGATATTTTGAAAACTGCACGGAGGGTTTTGGCAAAATGTGATCCATCGTAGCTTTCAGTATTTGGCATATTTTCTTTATAAAAAGTCATAATTTCAAACTGCAAATACGTGCTGAGAGCCAGAATTTCGCTCCAAAATATGGATCAAGTGTCGAATTTGGGATGTTTGGGATATTTTGAAAACTGCACGGAGGGTTTTGGCAAAATGTGATCCATCGTAGCTTTCAGTATTTGGCATATTTTCTTTATAAAACTCATAATTTCAAACTGCAAATACGTGCTGAGAGCCAGAATTTTACTCCAAAATATGGATCACGTGTCGAATTTGGGATGTTTGGGATATTTTGAAAACTGCAGGGAGGGTTTGGGCAAAATTTGATCCATCGCTGCTCTCAGTATTTGGCATATTTTCAGCATAAAAAGTCGTTATTTCAAACTGCGAATACGTGCAAAGACCCAGAATTTGGCTAAAAAATATGGCTCAAGGGTCAAATTTGAGATGTTTGGGATGTTTTGAAACCTTCATTGGGGTTTGGGCGAAATGAGACCCATCGCCGCTCTCAGTAGTTGGCATAATTTCGGTATAAAAAGTCGTAATTTCAAACTGCGAATAACAAGCAGAGAGCAAGAATTTGGCTCCAAAATATGGCTCAAAGGTCAAATTTGGGATGTTTAGAACATTTTGAAAACTGCAGGGGGGTTTGGGCAAAATGTGACTCATTGCCGCTCTCAGTAATTGGCATATTTTCGGCTAAAAAGTCGTAATTTCAAACTGCGAATACGTGCAGAGAGCCAGAATTTGGCTCCAAAATATGTCTCAAGGGTCGAATTTGGATATTTGTGATATAATTAAAACTGCAGGGGGGTTGGAAAATGTGATCCATCATCGCCGCTTTCAGTGATTTGTATATTTTCGGTCAAAAAAAAAAAGCCGTAATTTCAAACTGCGAATACGAGCAGAGAGCCAGGATTTGGCTCCAAAATATGACTCAAGCGTCGAATTTAGGATGTTTGGGATATTTTGAAAAATGCAGGGAGGGTTTGGCCAAAAGGTGATCCATCGCCGCTCTCAATAATTGGCATTTTTTCGGTATAAATATTCGTAATTTCATACTGCGAAATACAAGCAGACAGCAAGAATTTGGCTCCAAAATACGGCGCAGGGGTCGAATTTGGGATGTTTGGGACATTTTGAAAACTTCAGAGGGGGGGGGGCAAAATGTGACCTATCGCCGCGCTAAGGAATTGGCATATTTTCGGTATATAAATTCGTAGTTTCAAACTACGAATACGTGCAGAGAGCCAGTATTTGGCTCCAAAATATGGCTTAAGGTCGAATTTGGAATGTTTGGGATATTTGAAACAGCAGGGAGGGTTTGAGAAAAGTGTGATCCATCGCCGCTTTCATAATTGGCTTTTTTTCGTTATAAAAATTCGTAATTTCAAGCAGCGAATACATACAGAGAGCCAGAATTTGGCTCCAAAATATGATTTAGGGTCTTATTTGGGATGTTTAGGATATTTTGAAAACTGCAGGGGGAGGGGGGTTGTGAAAAATGTGACCAATCGCCGCTTTCAGTAATTGGCATATTTTCGGTATAAAATTCGGAATTCGAACTGTGAATACGTGCAGAGAGCCAGAATTTGGCTCCAAAATATGGCTCAAGGGTCGAATTTGGGATGTTTAGGATATTTTCAGAACTGCAAGGGGGTTTGGTCAAAATAAGACCCATTGCCGCTCTAAGTAATTGGCGTATTTTCGGTATAAAAAGTCGTAATTTCAAACTGCGAATACGTGCTGAGAGCCAGAATTTGGGTCCAAAATATGGCTCTAGCGTCGAATTTGGGATGTTTAAGATATTTTGAAGACTGCAGGGGGGTTTGGGCAAAATGTGACCCATCGCCGCTCTCATTAATTGTCGTATTTTCGATAAAAAAATCGCATTTTCAAACTGCGAATACATGCTGAGAGCCAGAAAATGGCTCTAAAATATGGCTCATGCGTCGAATTTGAGATGTTTGGGATATTTTGAAAACTGCAGGGAATGTTTGGGCAAAATGCGATCCTTCGCCGCTTTCAGTAATTGGCATATTTACGATATAAAAAATCGTACTTTCAAACTGGGAATACGCGCCGAGAGCCAGAATATGTCTCCAAAATATGGCTCAAGGGTCGAGTTTGGGATGTTTGGTTTATTTTGAAAACTACAGGGGGATTTGGCCAAAATGTGACCCTTCGCTGCTCTCAGTAATATGCATATTTTCGGTATAAAAAGTCGTAATTTCAAACAGCGAATACATTCGAAGAGCCAATTTTTGGCTCCAAAACATTGCTCAAGGGTCGAATTTGGGATGTTTGGGATATTTTTAAACTGCATGGGGGTTTGGGCAAAATATGACTCATCGCCGCTCTCAGTAATTGGCGTATTTGCGGCATATTTTCGGTATAAAAAGTCGTAATTTCAAATTGTGAATACGTGCCAAAAATTAGCTCCAAAAAGCCAAAATTTAGCTCCAAAATATGGCTCAATCGCCGAATTTGGGATGTTTGTGATATTTTGAAAACTGTTGTGGGGGTTTGGGCAAAATGTGACTCATCACCGCTCTCAGTAATTGGCATATTTTCGGTATAAAAATTCGTAGTTTTCAAATGCGAATACGCGCAGAGAGCCCGAATTTGGCATTAAAATATTGCTCAAGAGTCAAATTTAGGAATGTCTTGTTTCTGTGAATGTACCATGCACTGGTGTTTTATTTTGCATTACATGTTGTGCTTGTTTGTTATTTTTGTTTTGTTTGTTATTTATTGTGCTTTTCTTGTTATATTCATGTTATACATCTTGATTTTGTTGTATACTGTTATGTTTTATAATGTTACTGTGCTTGCTTGTTTTGACATTATTTTCTCTTTTGATGTATGCTCTTGCATTTCTCGTGTTTGTACTTTGTTGTCCTGTGCTGTCGCCCCTTCTGGCCAGTGGTTTATTATTTGTTTGTTTTGTTATGTTTTCTAATGTAACTTTTATTGTTTTTATTGTATTTAAATTGCATGTGTTACATGTAAAAAAAAATAAAAAAATTCAGCTTGGATTGTGGCTGCCCAGTTACTAACTCTTATATTCCTTTCAATTGTGCTGCCATCGGGCTGATGAGCAATAACAGCACTTCCTGCCCTCCTGTAGCTGTATTGAGTGATCCGTCAGTGTTTATGGTCTGTACGATGTTGGTTTTGTGTTGTGAATGTATTCCAGAGTGCTTAATTTAGCAGCAAGCTGAGCAAGAGGGCTGTTTGTGATTAGTTTCTTGGTGGGGTATGCAGGCGTCAGGATGACAAAAGGTACTATCTGCCAGGTGGAAGGAAATGCTGTGCTCTTTCATCTGTACATACATCGTGCAGTCCCATCATTTTAATATGAGTGACTGTTCTTTGAATCCATTTAGACTCGCTGGTTCTATTACGTATGTGTTTTAACAGTTCAACTGACGTAATGTTACTTTTTTATCACCCAGAAGCTTCAGTCCCATCATAGGTAATTTAATTTTTTCGGCTTATTGAGAACTTTGGTAGTTATAGGACAGCCAAGTATAACCCTGAGTGCTTCATTTTGCATTTTTTTTAGTCTATCAATACATTTGCTATTTTGCAGGACTAAAGCTGGTGCATGATAGTCTATCAGAGACCTTATATATGCTAAGTATATCATTTTGCTATTCTGATATTAACACCGTATTAGGGCTGTACTCCACTACAGTTGTGAGAGCCTTGAGTTTGTCTCTACATAGTTGATGTAACCTATTGACTGCAGTTAAGGTATAATGGACAAAGACACCAAGGTATTTGAAAGTAGATACATAGTCTATTGGTATATTATTTGCCTTTAGTTTTCGTGGTCCACTTTCGCAATTACCAATTTGTCTGTTAAATACCTTACTTTTAGCAGCGTTGATTACAAGACCAAGGCTCTCACAAGCTGTATGTATAAAATTGAAGATTGTTTGCATTTTGTGGTGGGTTTTAGTATGTACAAGGATGTCATCGCCATAGCTTATAGCTAATGTTTGCCGGACTAGTTGAGATTAATTTAGTAAAGAATTAATTAGAACATTAAACAAGGTAGGACTTAGTACTCATCCTTGTGGGGTGCCTAGTTGCATTAAGTTAGTTTCACTCTTGTAGCCTTGGAACAGTTCAGAGGACTTCCGGTTGGTAAGATAGCCACGTATCCGTTGTAATAACTGTCCATCTATATCCATTCTTGATAATTCACACATAATCACTTCCCTATTAGCAATATCAGAAGCATTTTTTAAATTAAGAAATGTTGTGTACTTGTGCCTTCTATCTCCATGCCCAGTGACATAACTCGCATTAAACAATTCTAATAATATATTACCGGACACGATGTAGTAATCTGAGAATATCATAGGTGATACCGTCCTCACCAAGAGCAGTGCTACTGCCCCCGGAGAGGGCTGCATCCAATTCATAATCTGTATATGGAACATCACCTTCATCATGCTGCTTGCCCAACAATGCTTGTTCATGAAGCATTTCTGTCTTTGAGCTTCGCCTGCAATTTCTCCCTAGTGTTAGCTGGTAACATTCAAGAGCTGGAGATCTGATTTTGTAATTAACTGATTGGCTTTCTGTAGCGGATTTGGATGTAAAACTTGTCCTACTATTTTTACCAATAATTTTGCCTTGCAAGGCTTTACCCAGGGAAGTATGTAGCTAAAATCCGCTAACAAAACCCTCCCATTCATTGTGTCTCAGTTCAGTCATTCTCTTCCTTGCCACTGCAAGAGCGGTCTGAAACAGTTTTAATATTTGAGGTGTTCTTAGGCTCTTATATTCCTTACCATTATATGTCTAACAATTTAAGTTCTTTCAGTTTAGCATCGTCATAGTACTGGTTGTGTCTGACCTGCTTACCGCTACGTATTTCCGTTTGGGTGTGACTCACTATGTTTGATGGCCTCATAGATTTTATTCACGAGGTCATCATAAAACCGTTATACATTCTCAGGCTCATAATTGTTTTACCAATGTTTAATGCTGTCTATAAAGATTTTTTCTTGCTCTTTTCTTACTGTTAGCTTGCATCTACTTAGCTTAGTGCCAGGTAAGTCAACATTAGTCACGTGTATGTTAGCTGTTATGGCTAAATGGTCAGGCATTAAGTCAGCCATAATATCAGTCTCATGAGTTGTGTATGACAGGTTAAAGTCAATGCACCTATCGAGCACTTCTCCATATTTGCGTTGGCTGATTCTTACTGATAATTTGAACATCATCATATACATCGAGAAGTGCCAACAATCTTCTACTGTTGATGTTTGTGAGTTGATCCCCTAATTGTTTGTGTTTATCAATTAGGGGATTTTAACAATTAGGAGATCAACTCACAATTGGTGTTTGTGAGTTGATCCCCTAATCGTTTGTGCTTACCATATGTCAGGACGGCAGTCTCCATGTCTCAGAGGGGTTTTAATACTCATAACATTTACAATGGATATCTACACTTGAGAGCCTTGACGCTTAACACTGTCTTGCTATCATTTGTGTCCATTTTACCAGACGAACATATCTCTCTCTAATCTCCTTTGCCTCTAATTACCGTGTCAATCACCGCTAGAACAAGCCAACAAGTTGGTGGAATGACTTTGGTGCTTTCCTGAGATGGATTTGTGTTTAGCATTCAAGACCCCAATTAAGATTGTAGTGTCATTATGTGCAAATTAGGTAGGTGTGTATACTGGAGGATGCCAGTAGGTCCATAGGCATTTAAACATTTAATGAACAGTTACCAAGGTGTACCAGGATACCATGATATTGAAAGCTCTCTCGTTGTTGAGCGGGAAGCTGCTCATGTGGCAACCCGTCCTCGCAAATTCGTATAGTCAATATTGACTTATAGTTACGTGCATAGGTGACATACTTAACATAATAGTTTCCCTTGAAAAGCTTCATAGAAAACACCGACCTTACCTAACCTACTAAGTATGTTAAAATAAGCATCTTATAGCTTCGTAATTACAATTGTTACTTAACCTATTATAGGTATAGGTTAGGTAATAATTGTAAATACGAAGCAATAAGATGCTTATCTAACATACTAAGTAGGTTAGATAAGGTCGGTGTTTTCTATGAAGCTTTTCAAGGTAAACTATTATGTTAAGTATGTCACCTATGCACATATTTAATAAGTCAATATTGACTATACGAATTTTGCGAGGACGGGTTGCATGTGGCAATAATTGCTTAACACACGTATATTTTGATCTGGGATTATAACACTGATAACTAGGCAGATTCTGCGGGGTTTTACCTGCGGGAATTAGGTTTTTTTGGAGGCAGACAATATCTATGTCTTCAGTCATAACTTTATGATAGAGGTCAGAATACCGTTTTCTGAAAGCAATATTCCAACTGAGTATCTTGATGACACTGTACTTGTTTTTATGAGATTGAGTGGTCGCCATTGTTCCTTACTTTTACTTTAGCAGTCTGCAGTTTTATAAAATATATTATATTCCGATACTCTTTGGTGTGCTTTATTGCGGCGTTTTTTTCCCATATCAGTCAGCTCATCACCTTTCACCAGATCTCTAATACCCTTCTGGCTGAACCATCTGAGATGTGGTGTGTGCTGACCGAGGTTATCAACGTCCGGTTCCACTCCTGCATTATAACTAAAGCATCACTGGTTTGCGATTTCGACTTGATCACAATCACTTTCATCATCTTTTTCGCTGCTAATTTCCTTCCAATAACTTTTATCAGCACCTGTATTCGCTTCATAGTTTCCAACATTTTCATTACAATTTTAACTCTCATTAGAATTTGGTTCATTTCATGAACAGTTGCATTGTTATCCGCATCTACAACACTTTTATTTCCCATACTGATATTTCCCCTCTATTCATAGCACACCACGTCGATGAGGCTGGAGTGTGGGGAGTGGTGGACAACCCATTGGACCTAAACCAGCTGGTGTGAGGGCTGAGGTACCCTCAGGGCACGCACAGGTCCGCGCAGGGGTGCTCGCTGCCAAGGCACTCATGGTGGTACTCCGGGTGATATGGCCTACACCTGTTCAACACTCTCAGAGATTCCTGAAGAGTGGATATCATCGTCTTTTGTTGCAAGATTTCTTTCTACTGTATTCATAAGCTCAATATTTTCTGTGCTTGATCCGGGCCCCTCGACCAACATATATTGCTACAGACTGCAGCTGTGTCACTTGGAATACCGGCTGTGGCATTGGGTGGTTGGGTAAAGTAGGGAAATGTGGCTGAGTGACTGGTGGTGGCACTGTAGTGAGCCAGGGCTGTTATTCGTGCGCCCCTGCTAGTGTACCAGGGCAACCCGTCTTGGCAAGAGTGCGGTGCTGTCGTTATGCTAGGCGGAGACTCCGTCCAGATGACAGTTGGCACACTTCATTTAACTGTTTCACCCGTTGAATTTTAGCATCGTAACAAATGTTGCAAGCTTTCTGGCACAGTGGCCACACCGCTCAAAATTCCCGCAGTTTCTTGCAACGCTATTCCACCGTTGGCATCTGTAACACCTGCGCCTGGGAGGGTAATACTCCTTTATTGTAAAATGCCGAAAAGCATTCGGGACAGTAAATTTGTCCGGCGGAGCCTCGTCGCTGGTCCAATGGGCGAGAATAACCTCTCTGCCAGTTGTTCTCTTTGCACTGATAATGTGCTCAAGTTGTTCGAACAGTTTGCAAACCTGGTAAGAGACAAGCCAAAAATAATGACGGGTGTCAGCCGGGTATCAGCAGGCGGTGGAGGTTTACACATTGTTATACCTGCAAGCTCATTAGTACAAACATATTGTACAATCTCCTCTGTAATGAACACGCAGACATGGTTTGCATGTTCTTTTGTTAACAAATACCCCCACCAGGGTGTTTTTTGGCTGCCGCAGCTAACCATGCTTATTTTGTTACAGTATCATGTCCAGGGAAAAATGAAGGTAGATTGAATAAATCCACAAGGGCCGTGACGAGGATTCGTACCTGCGTTCAGGAGCATCCCAGAACGCAGACACAATGTATGCATGAATACATGAATGCATGTAGAACGTTTGCTAAGAGGCCGGGCACAAGGAGCCAGGCCTCTCTCATCCACAGGCACTGATAGGAACGCGCCTGTTTCCAAGGTCACACAGTCCGTGTTGAGATTTCTTGCCAAATGTATATTTCTTGTCTCGTATGAAACACTTCAGTGTGCACAACACACCTGAGTCCAGTGCAATAACAAAGCAATAGATACACAGACAACGTACTGTAGTAGTTAAGTAGGTATAGAAGTGTCTTTAAATTTCAGATACGCTTGGCAGCGCTGTGGCCATTATCTGGAACTGTGCATGCCACCTATGGTATCTGACCAGTGACTTTCCAGTGTCATGCTGATACTTAATTCATTCTTACACAGTTAATAGTTTCAAAGTATATTCAGCTCAGCACTGGCATTAGTCATATCAGCAAAGCTCTGCGAGGAGTCTATTTTAGGTCAGTATAGCGAGGTGAGGATATCCTCGCCTCACTATATACAAAGTGCCAGATGGGAAACGTAATTTTCTTGAGCAGGGTAACGGGGGCACAGTTCACGTGCCCGGGCCTGAGACCAGCGCCTGATTCCTTGGCCAGGGCGCTAGGCTTACAGCTAAGCTAGGCTGGCCGTTGCCTCACATGTGGAGGGCCCCACCAAGAGTACCATCATCCACACACAGTTATTTGTATGACCTGTTTAGACTGTCACCGGCAGGGCATCAAGGAGCATTCCAGCGAGTCTTTCCTGAGTGTCTGTTCACCTCAAGGCCGTGTATCCTCAGTTATTTGAACGATCCACGAGCACCATATTTGGCGTGACCCCCCCCCTCAGGTGACAGCTGAGGGAAGCTGTGTGTGTGTAAGAGATGAACACTTACCGGTGTATGGAGAGTGTGTCGGCCTTCAGTGAGTCCAGGTCGTGACTTCCCCGCACGGGGGGATGGCTGACAATCCTAAGCCGGCAGTGGGGCAACTGCTCCCCGCTCCTGTTCCACGACAAACACTGCCTCCACCACCCTTCCTTGTTCTTCCTCCATCAGCTCCACGGCGTCCTCACAATCATGGACGTGCAACCGCACAGATCTCTTCCGGCATTTCTGGTCAGGCACCAACGTAGACAGAAGAGACGTATCCTGAGCGCAGCGTGGGGGATGCACACCTTCCACAGCAGAGGCAGGCGGCAACGCCACCCGAACCGAGGAGGAACACCCACCTTTGAGATGCCAATGGGGTAGCAGAAGCACCGGACACTCTCTCTACAGCATCACAGGACATCCCGAGGGCACCTTCCTCCACCACCACCACCAGTGGCATACTGTAAACCTGCACTTTCATCTCAAGCAGGACACACACAGCCATGTAGGTGGAACAGCATCCACACATACCTGCCGACCGTCGATACCCTGTACCACAGGACGCACTAACTCCCCTGCACCCGTAACCGGCGCACTCTCACACAGGCCCATCAGGAGGAAGGTTGGGAGGTAGAACAACACCCCAACAGGATCGTCTAGGGGCTTGAGAGGCGGGAATTCTTCCTTACGGAACAGATTAACCCTGTTAATCTGTTTTGGCCTCTCCCTGCGGCCACTCCCACTGTACAAGCCACCAACATGTGGCCCGGCAAACCGCACCTAAAACACGTACGTTGCTGGCCTGCATACATGTAGTGCAAGGTAAATCCCATCAGGGTGAGTGACGATGGAACATTCCTGTCCATGGACATCGTCAGAATCCTGGTACTGGCGAGCCTACCCTGACAAAAGCCTGCATTGACCTTGTTCCATCGTACGGAGAGCATCTTCCCATTTTCAGTGTTTACAAGACGGTCGACGGTCGTTCACGGGATCTGCGATCCCTGCGATCACGGGACTGAAAAAATCTCTTGAGAAACGCAATATTGCTTTTATCTGTGAAGTTGGGAGATGTTATACAAGGTTTGGTTAGCATTTAATGAACTTATTGGGATGACTTAGTAAGGGAATTGTTTAATAATGTATTATCTTTGACCGAAAATGTTGTCATGATATGTAATGTTTAAAAAACAGGGTTACAGATGTTCATTGTTATGTGATGGGAAATGATATTGATGTTGTAGCTCTCCAGGAGACAGGGGATAGGAATGAAGGCTTATTAAAATTAAATGGCTATAAAGGGTTTCACCTCTTCGCCGCAAATAACATCAGAGAGACATCGATTTATGTTAAGAACTCCATACCAGCAGAGTTAGTTCACCCCCGTCAAAACCGCATGGTATAGAGAGTGTCTGTGTTAAATTATCATTAAGGGAAGGGAATTTATTGTACTTAAATTGTATGTATCCAGGAACTGTCGACGCTCACTGTCTACCTGACTGAATTTATACTAATCCTTCACTGGTAATTGGGGACCTTAATACTCGGCACACAAGCCTTGGGACAGTGGGTAGTATTAATGCTAATGGGGTCAAGTGGTTACAGTTTCTACAAGATCATACAGATACCTGTCTCTTGGGAAACAATGAACCAACTCGCATCAGGGGAGGACGGCTTGACTATGCCTGCATTTTAAACTCTCAGAGGAATATAGGGGAGGCTCGGGTTGTTCGGGAACTACTTAGTGACCACTTTGCCTTGAACGTTGAATTACCACTGGGGAAAAAACAAGTCCCACTTTCAAAGGAAAAGACTAAA